>NW_019168026.1:13501308-13542805 GCF_002303985.1 Durio zibethinus | reverse complement strand
ATCTAATACTTCTAATCCCTCTTTCTTATTATTGAGACAAAACCTCATTTATATATAGCATGAACAAATTTTTAATTTGTGGAAAATAAAAGTCATTGTCTTATTGCAAAATTTTTTTCTAAATTATGTCGGCTACTTTCGAGAAAGAGTGATTTCAGTGATTAGTTTATTCAAGTTTCAATTCCAAAAATAGTAAAATTTACCACCGATGAGCAAAGTCAAAGAAAAAGACTAACACTCCTTTTAGTAAGAACGAAAGGACAAGGGAAAAACAGTTTTAATATTTTTTTTACTTTCCCTTTTCTTTCTTTCCTACAACACAGTCTAAACGATCGAGGACCACCTTGATTGTCTATATATATTAAGCTTGATGCAAGGCTTATCATTATATATTTAGAAGTAGCAGTTGAGAGAGAATTGAAAATATAGAGATCATATATAAAGAAAAAGAGATGATGGAAACCAAATGGTTGTGGTTGAGTGTGTTGTTGTTGTTGCTGTTAGAAGGATGCAGATGGTATAGTACTGAGGCGTGCTGGGAGGATGAGAGGATTGCTCTCTTGCAACTCAAACCGTTCTTCAATTCTCACAACGATCTGTACAGCTGGGTTGATGAGATCAAGGGTTCAGATTGCTGTCAATGGCATAGGGTCGAGTGCAACACCTCCTCCTCCTTCTCCTCCAAGCGAGTCATAGGACTCTCTCTTAATAATACAAGATGGCTCGACAACAAAAGATGGTATCTTAATGCTTCCTTGTTTCTTCCTTTCAAGGAACTGAAGCATCTGTATTTGACAGGGAATAACATCGCTGGTTTTGTCGAAAGTGAAGGTCGCTTTTGCCTTTTCATCTTCAATTATTCCATTGTTAATTTGCAATATGAAAATTCATTCTTCACTTTTTCATTTTTACAACTTCATATTTAATTCTAATTTTGTTTTATTGATGAAAGCCACTAAGTCCTTTTTATATATTTAAAAGAGCTCTCTTGCAGGTTTTGCAAAGCTAAATTTGGAGATCCTTGATTTAAGTGACAATTACCTCAATGATACAATTTTATTATCTTTGAGTGAGCTTTCATCTCTTAAGCATTTATATCTAGGAGCAAACTCCTTCAGAGGATCAAGTCATGCAAACGGTAGAGTTAAAATTGCTCTAATTACGATTATGAATGATATACAGTAATTAAATTATTAACTTGTGTTTATTACAGGTTTCCAATGGCTCTCAAGACTTGGTAATTTGGAAACTCTTGATTTATGGGGCAATTCTTTGAAAAATGATATAGTGTTTCATATGAATGGTCTTTCATCTTTAAAGACTTTAAGTTTAAGTGGAAATTACTTGGAAGGAACCGTTCATATTCACGGTAAACTCATTTTACCTCTAATTGATATTAAAGTCAATTGTTGTTTCAAGGAAAGCTCTTGCATATTATTTGATTTTATATATAATATAATTAATTACTTGTTGAGGTTGAATAGAATTGAATAATTTGACAAACTTGAAGAACTTGGATTTAAGCTTCAATACAATTGAAAGCTTCCAACCATCAAAGCAAGGTATAAATATATATTTCAATTCACTGAACTAAAATCTTAATTATGTGATCAGCATATAAAATTTTTGATTGACTATAGTATATAATAGAATTATATATTCTGGTATAGGAAACGAGACACAACTGAGGTTGACCAATTTGGAGGAACTTGATTTGAGCTATAATCTCTTCAGGAACAATACATTTTCCTTCGTTCAGGGGTTTTCAAGTCTAAAGTCCTTATATATGCAGGGGAACCAATTGCAAGGCTCAATAGATGTTAAAGGTAAAGCTTTTACTACCTTTTTTTTTTTTTTTTAAATCTTTTTAAAAGCCTTAAACTCATAAAAAAAATTTTTTTTGCTAAGTCAAAGGTATTTATTAATTAATCAAAAGGGCACAAAGCCAGCATAAAGTTAATTCAGCAAAGCAAATAGATCTATGCATTCAAACCAGACAGACAAAACACCACCCAAAGTATATAACTGAAGACAAAACACTTAAAAGTTACACAACCTTACCCATAAGCCAATTACCTCCCGACCAAAGCGAGCTATGTGTGTTTTCAATTTCGTGTATTGTCGGCATAGAATCAGTCTCCACTATCACATGCTCTGTACCCTGTTCAAAAGCTAGTTGCAGTCCCCAAAGGATCGCTTTTGCCTCTGTACGAAAGGAACTTTCAGTCCAGTCTACTCAAGTCACTGCTGAAAAAACCACGTTACTCTTTGAATCTCTAAGAACAGCACCTAGCCCAGCTTCCTGTTCTCTGAACCTATACACTGCATCCACAATGAGCTTTAACATATCCAGTACAGGAGGTTGCCAACTCTATCCTTGTGGCTTCCTCGAGATCATAGTTGGTTGGGCAACCAGTTCTAGCCTTTCCCTCACAAGGGCTGTCTTTACCAATGATTTCCGCATAGCACATGTTACTCGATGGAGGCTTTTTAATTACAATCATCGTATTGTAATTCTTATTGTGTTAATTATAATATCATAATTCTTAATATTATCATGTTTGCTTATATAATTACATTAATTAAGTTAACAAATATTATACTATTTTCAAAATGTGAAATGAAACCCAGTTAAGATGCTAATTGTACCTTTTGTCTCTTGGATAGTTGCAGTTGCTAACATGACAACTTTTGGCTGCAAAAAAACATTTCTTGTTCATAATATCCGGTAGGAAAAAAGCCATTAGCTTAAGAATCAAGCTACACCTATTGGGCAAAAAAAAAAAAAAAATCAAGCTACACCTAGTTATGAAGGAGGATGTCACTTATTAAACAGTCAGTCATTTCGATTTTTGATTGGGATAAGAAATTCGAATCCAACTCTATGTAAGATAAAGAAAACCAAACCAAGTATTTATTATTGAAGTGAGAAAACCGATGCATGACTGAATTAGAAACAGTTGAGAAACCATTTTGTTGTTTTTTTCTTTTTAATTTTTGTTTCCTGAAGTTTCCTGAGTATTTGTGTTAATGGATCAAGTCAAGCAAATGGTAGAATTAAAATTAACCCAATAGTGATTATGAATGATATATAGTAATTAAAATATTAATCTTTTTCATTACAGGCTTCCAATGGCTTTCAAGACTCAATAATTTGGAAACTCTTGATTTAGGATACAACTCTTTGAAAAATAACATATTGTTTTATATCAATGGTCTTTTATCTTTAAAGACTTTAAGTTTGATGAGAAATCACTTGGAAGGAACTATTCACATTCACGACAAACTTGGTTTACCCTTTTTTTACGTTTAAATCAATTGTAGTTACAGGAAAAGGTATTACATATAATTTGCTTTTATATGCAATATTAATTACTCATTGGCATTGAGTAGGATTGAATAATTTGACAAATTTGAAGAACTTGGATTTAAGAGACAATAAAATTGAAAGCTTCCAACCATCAAAGCAAGGTATAAATATATATTTCAATTCACTCAACTAAATTCTTAATTATGTGATTAATGTATAAAATTTCTCATTGACAATAGCAAATAATAGAATTTTATATTTCTTATATAGGAAACGAGACACAACTGAGATTGACCAATTTGGAGGAGCTTAATTTGAGGGGTAATCTTTTCAAGAACAATACATTTTTCTTCCCTCAGGAGTTTTCAAGTCTGAAGTCCTTAGATATGGGGGAGAACCAATTGCATGGCTCAATAGATATTAAAGGTAAAGCTATTGCAGACTTTTTCTTTTAAATTCTTTTTAGAACGTTAAACTCATCAAATGAGTACAATCTCATATCACATTTGAGGATTTTTCTTGTTCATTTAAAGCTTTAGACTTATTTTGCCGTTTATTTCATTATAAAGTCAATAAGAATATTCAATAAAAGATTATTTGAATAACCAGGCTAACATAATGATTATTTGAATTGAACTTGGACATAGAATTGAATAATTTAATGAGTATGAAGAAGTTGGATTTAAGCTGGAACAGCATTGAAAGCCTTCAATCCTCACAAGGTATGCATTTATATTTGCTCAATTAGTTAAGTTGTTATATATAATTAAATATTATGTAAATCTTTTTTTAGTGATGAAATTATGTAAACCTTATGTAGATAGTGGGAGACAGCTGCACTTGACCCATTTAGAAGAATTTGATTTGAGTTATAATCTCATGAATGACAGCATATTTGCATCACTTAGCGGGCTTTCAAATTTGAAGTCTTTGGATGTAAGCTACAATCAGTTAAATGGATCAATAGATATGAGAGGTAATTTTCATTTTTTTTATTTTGTGAAAATTTTGAATTTGTTAACAAAATCTTTATTCATGTTTCAAGATGACATAACAAATAAGTTCATCTGTTTCTTTTCTTTAATGATGAAATTATGTAAATTATTTATAGATACTAGGAGACAGTTAAAATTGACCTATTTCTAAAAGCTTGATTCAAGTCATAATCTAATTAATTATTACTTTTCAACCAAAATTTCAACTCTATTATAAATACTTTAAAAAAAATACATTTCATATATTTAGCTGATTTAATGAAGTTTATTCATTACTTTTTTTCCAGACTTAGGTGCTTTTACCAACTTAGAGGAACTGGATATGAGTTATAATGATTTGAATGAATTTGTGAGCAGTAAAGGTATGGATTTAAATAAATTTTCTATTTTTATTTATGAGGTTTATAATGATGTAGATGTTTTAATGACCAAAAAATTCAGCATATTAAAATTTAATGCTCAAATTTTTAAAGGAATAAATTAATTATTTATTATATGCTTTTTATTACAATGCTACAATTCTCTAACTATAATAAAGAATTATGCAGGAATCGATTATTTATAAATGTGACCTCCATATAAAATTTTGTTAGACCTCACGTAATTTTGAATTGTGGCTATTTAATTGTATTATAATGATTGTAGGTGAAATGCTCTCATTAAAATTAATGTCTGATTTTTTAAAGGAAGAAATTCATTCTAATTTGATTACTAATTAGAAAATGATATATATTTGCCTTAGATAATTGCTTTCTTTAAGAAGTGTTGCAACGGCATATCAAATATTTCCCTTTTTGTTTGTATTACCTTGTTGTGTCTTAGGGTTGGACGTGTTTGCCTTTTGTCATTCTGTTTTAGATTACTACGCATTCTTATTACCGTTTAAAAAATTTTGCCTTTTCATGTTACCGTTTTGTTTGATATTCATTTTTTTTTATTGTTTCGTATATTAAAATTCATATTAAAAATTGTTAACATTTCAATATTCTTCTCTATTAAAAATTCATCTTGCATAAATCTTGGATATACAATCTTATCAACAAAAATAAAAATTTACTATTATTTATTTTTTCTATTTACAGAATATAAGAGATTGAAAAAGTTAAAAGTTCTTCGTCTAAATGAGGTTTTCACCAATGGAAATAGTCCATTATTGCTAAAATTAGTAAAGGCATTCCCATCGGTTAAGACCTTCTATCTACAAGGGAATTACTTAAACAAGACTATGGCTACTCAAGATCAAGGTAAGTCATTAATTTATTCCAAAAGGATTAAAAATTAGTAGATGTTTGTTGATTAACATCTAATAATACCTCATATTCTATGATTACTCAGAATTGCATGTGTGGAGCAATGTGGAGGAAATATTTCTAGACGGTTCTTATCTCAACAACAACATTTTGCAAAGCATTGGAGTGTTCACTTCTCTTAAAACTTTGTCTTTATTTAGCTGTGGACTTATTGGTTCCTTACCTAATCAAGGTAAATTAAAGACTATAATTTCTCCAATATAACTCATGGAATACATCTATTTCCAATAATCCTTTATTCTATTTCTTTCACCTAATATCTTTTATATATATTCTGTTTTGGAAAAAAAAATTTAATTAAAATTTCTTTTATGAATTTATAAATTTTTCAGGTTGGTGTGATCTAAGGAACCTTGAAACGTTGGATATCAGTTGGAATGCACTTGAGGGGATACTTCCTTACTGTTTGGGTAATTTGACATCTCTTCTTGAGTTAGATATCTCCTACAATCAATTTACTGGAAGTTTGACGCCTTTAGCAAATCTTTCATCACTTAGATTCGTCTCCCTTTCAACAAATCACTTTCAAATTTCAATGCCATTCTTGTCACTTGCAAACCTTCCAAATCTCAAGATTCTCTTGGGTGATGAAAACAAGATGATAATGGAACCTAATTCCTTTCATGCTTCAATTCCGAAGTTCCAACTAAATATCATCAGTTTGTCAAAGTGTACAACAGATAAAGGACTTAGTCTACAACCTCCTAATTTCCTTTATTACCAATATGACTTGAGATATGTTGATTTTTCCTATAACAATTTTAGTGGAACAGTCCCATTATGGTTGTCAGAAAATAACACAAAATTAGAAGATCTCCTCTTGTTGGGTAATTCTTTCACTGGTCCTCTCTTGTTATCACAGCTTCTTAATCCTAATATGTCTTCAATTGACATATCTAATAACAAATTACAAGGTAAAATTCCAACAAATATATGTTCAACTTTTCCAAATTTGGAATTCTTATTCTTATCTAAGAATGCCATTAAAGGTAATATCCCTCCTTGCTTAGGTGGCATGAACACTTTATCAATTTTAGACCTATCAGACAATCATTTGTCTGGAAGAGTACCAGAAGAGTTGGTCATGAGAAGCTCATTAGGTATTCTTAGGCTATCAAATAACAATCTAAGTGGAATGATTGTTCCTATGATGTTCAACACAAGCAAGTTGTCAAATTTGTATTTGGATGGTAATAACTTTGCTGGAGAGATTTCGGATATTGATGTTTCTGCTACTGATTTTTCACATTCATCACTAGAGGAAATTGATCTCAGTAATAACAGTTTTAATGGAAAGCTCCCAAGATGGATAGGGAATGTATCGCATTTGAAGAGATTGGCTTTGTCCAATAATCATTTCGAAGGTTCTATTCCAATGGATTTGTGCAACTTGTATGAGCTTGAATTTTTGGAGCTTTCTCAAAACAATTTATCTGGCTCTATTCCTTCTTGTTTCAATACACCATATTTGAGACATGTCCACTTGAAGAGAAACAAACTAAGGGGTCCATTGACATTTGCTTTTAACAGTTCTTCATTAGTGACATTAGATCTTAGAGGGAATAATTTAACCGGTAATATTCCAAAATGGATTAGCACACTTTCTGCTTTAAGCGTCTTTCTTTTGAAAGATAATCATCTAGACGGTGGAATTCCAGTTCAATTATGCAAGTTGTATTCATTGAGCATCGTAGATCTTTCTGGAAATATGTTTTCTGGTCATATACCTTCTTGTTTGGGTAATTTAACTCTGGCAATGAACAAGGAAAAGTCTTTTGTAGATAACTCTTGGTATATAGGATATACAATGAAGGATCTATCTATTTCAATTAATTCACATGGTTATCCCAATAGCTACATGGTAGAAGAGATAGAGTTTACAACAAAGAGTATGTCCTACACATATGGTGGTGACATTCTTGAGTATATGTCTGGGATTGATTTATCTTGCAACAAGTTAACTGGGCAAATCCCACTCGAATTGGGAAACTTGAGTGAAATCCATTCGTTAAACTTATCACACAATAACTTGATCGGAGTCATACCCTCATCATTTTCAAAGCTTAAGCAAATTGAGAGTTTGGACCTTTCTTATAACAACTTGACTGGTAGAATCCCTGTACAGCTGGTTGAGTTGAACTCTCTAGAGGTTTTCAGCGTGGCACACAACAACTTGTCAGGTAATATTCCAGAACCAAAAGCACAGTTTGGGACCTTTGATGAAAGGAGTTACGAAGGAAACCCTCTTCTCTGTGGAGCTCTATTGCAAAATAACTGCTTTAAAACTGAGTCACCATCAACAGCACCAACTACAGCAGACGATGAAGGAGAAGGTAGTTTCATGGACACATATGTTTTTTGTGTGAGCTTTCTGGTTTCATATGTAATTGTTTTATTGGGAATTTCTATTGTTCTATACATAAATCCATATTGGCGACAAGCATGGTTTTCTTTCATTGAGAGTTGCATCACTACCTGTCGTTACTCAATTGTGGGCAATTTTCTTGAGTTATACATCTTCAAAAGATGTGCTTAGGTGTCATGGGAGCTCTTATGATTTGCCTTTTGTTTGAATGTGGTGAAGACATGGATAAAGTTGATTTTTGTTGTCAGAAGAAGTTTGGTGATTTGATCTTTTAAATGGGGGATTTCTTTTAGCTTACTGTTTTGTTAAAATAGTTGTAGGAAGAGTTGTGGATTTTGCACTTTGAACAGAGCTTTATGTCTCTGTCAAAACTCTGTTTTTGGTATTTGTTTTGTTTTGAAGGAAGCCTGTAGCTTTGTGTCTTGTTGATTTTATTTTCTACACAAATATTCAATTCTCTATTCTCCATCATCTACAAGTTATTATTAATATCTTTTCCAAGTTATTATTCAAATTGGCAAATTTTTCCTCATTAGGTTTGACTTAGTTTTGAGCTTCTAGTAAATGATTTCTGGCATAAATTGTAGCGAAGGCAAAGATTGCTGGCTATGGCCTACCAAGAACATTTCTAAAGTTGTATTGGTTGGCTTCATTTGTTTTAACCAGATTTTATATCTATCGTAAAAAGCTTTTTCAATTTATTTTCTTTGATGCTTAAAAAATTAGATTTTAAACAAAGAAAATACTAATTGTATTAGTGAGAATTTGAATTTTAAATGAAATACATCACCATAAGTCAATAATTAAGAATATATAAAATTTTTTAAAAGAAATTCTATCATATTAAAGTAATATGAAATAGTCAAGAATGTGCTTTGTTTTTTATTATTTATCAATTTCTCATTTCTAGCTCTTTTATAGAGGTTTATTTTTATTTAAAATTACTTAATATTTGTTGTCTTTCGGAAATTAGTATTAGTTTATAAAATGGGCCAAATAAGCATTTATTGTTGAAAATATCATTTTGATCACAAAATGCAATTATTTTCTTTTATAGGGTTACAAATTATTCCAAAATAAAAAAATTAGGTTTATATATCTCATACACATGCAAACCCCATCAACTAAATAAATTAAATGTTGAATCTCCCAAAGCAACAATGAGATCATGACTTAGTAGTTATGTTATAAACGGTGTTAGCCATTGAGATCATGACTTAGTAGTTATATTATAATTTATTAGTTCATTATTCAGTAATTATAATTTGATTATGATATAATAATTGATTATTCAATTAATTATATGAATGTAATACTTGATTATGATTATAACAATTAAAAAAAACTAGAATTTTTGAATCCATTCTTTGCATGGTTAATTTTTATTTTAAAAAAAAAGCTTAAATAATATATACCATATAAATAATGATTTCAAAAGTTCAAAGAGTTTCTCTTTAAAAAAACAACCCTCATACTACTTTATTCAAAAATAAAAAATAAAAAATAAATTTAAAAAACATAAAAAATAATTAAAAAAAAACAACAAAGGTATCAAAGGAAAAAACAATTAAAAAAAAAAGAATAACCTCATATCTAACTGTAGCATTTCCATGAAAGAAAATGAAATAATGGAGTAAAAGCCTCATCCTCTTTCACCGCAAAGAACTTATCTGTAAATTTGATCACATATAAATCAATAAATAATCATAAAATAAGTACACCAGGTTTACAAATAATTAATAATTGGTATACAAAGATTACAAAAAATTAAACACATTTAATTATTTCTAATAAAATTGATTATATTAATTTTTTAAAATATTTATTTTTAAATCATTGATTAATGGAGAAGGAGAAAAGATTAAAATTAATTTATACCTTACTACTAAGGATCCAGAACATCAACTTAACATTTGTAAATTGAATTACTTAATTTCATTTAATGACACTTATCCTAAAAAATCATATAGCGTTTGCATCCATGAGGTATCGATTGGTTTTGTAAGGGGCATAGATATGAATATATATATATATATATATATATATTCATACAACTTTTTGGTTTTTTTTCTACATTGATTCCACTAAATTTAAATAAAAATAAAAGTAATACAAATAAAATTTATCTACTTTATAAAACAAAATACAAGTAAAATGACTAAAAAAAAAATCATATCTATTATACTATAATAGTTGTCCAATTATGTACGTGGATACACTCAAACAATTATATATAGAGATTAGCAATTATAAAATAATGTTATTCATTTTTTTTCTAATAATGGGATAAGATATATTTAAATTTATCATTTATATTTTAGATTTGGGGAAAAGAGATTAGGTTGGGTTAGATTAATGTTAGAGGGGTTTATCATTTATAATTTTTTTAAAACATAATCTATTTAAATATTGTTGAATAGTGCTAATAATCTTGTGGTCATTTGGTAGTTAATATAGCATTAAACTCCTAATTTTTATGATCATAATTTTATTCTTGACATATTCAAATATCAAAAAATTAATAGTTTAAATTTATATTAGAATGATCATTGATAAGTATTATACACTTACCAACATCAAATCAATATTGATTGTAAATCTTAACACTAATTAACTTATTTAAAAATAATTAATTAAAAAAATTTAAAAAATTAGGACAACCTAAATTGTTTTCTCAAATCTTCATCTAAAAAAGTTGATAAAAACCTAAGATGAAAAGTTAATCACTTAACTCAAAAAATAATTCCCAATGAAGATTTGATTCCTCTTTTGTTGTTTGCTATAGATGGCTGTAACTTCTAACAAAAAATGATAAATATTTATGGAAGAGATATCAGTGCGGTGGTGTTCTAGGAGACTGCGAGGGGAATATTAGAGGTTTGTTTTATGGCCCTCATGGTGATCAGGAGTCAAATACTGCAGAAGTTTTGGCCATTAAGACTGCACTTCAAATGTTTTCTTCTTCACCTTGGCTGGGAAAGGTTGCTCTAGTTTTGAAATCAGATTCAAAAGTAGCAGTGAGTTGGGTGCGTAATAAGAATGCCAGACCATGGAAACAATGGCTGATATTTGCGGAAACTTATAAGCTAGTGGAAATCATAGGAAAAGGTTAATTTTGGACACATTTTTGAAGAAGCCAATTACTTTGCTGATTCATTGGCAAGGAAGGGGGTAGACAGTCTTAGTTTGTTTTATGCATGGCTGTAATATGATAATATTTCCTGTGGTGAATAGGTAGTTTCTGGAAATATTGCTATCAGGTGCAAAGACTGTTTCTGATCAATAAAATTTTGTTGACTGAGAAAAAAAAAATAACGAAGAGAAGTTTTCAATCCATTTTTGATTAAAAACGTATAACCTAATCTAAAAGAGGTAATTTTTAATCAAAATTAACGAGAAAATTGAGAAGATGAGAAAAGAGAGGAGAAAATTCCTAGAGCTTCTTCATTTCCTCATTAAAGCCCTAATTCATTTTTTTTTCAATTAATTGTTAGTTACTACTTGTTAAATATGTTAATTAAGGAGAAAGGTTATTATAGATTAGTTTGGTTTCACTTTCATGCATAAATAAGTTAATAAAAATAAATAAGTTAATTAAGGATTAAAGATTGTTATGGATTAATTTGGTTTCGGTCTCATATATAGAAGCATGATATTGGTTTCAATCTTTTAAAAAATTATAATGTGGTATTTTATTATTGACTTTCAAAAATTTACCTTTAGGATCATTATGATGTTAGTGAAACCCAAAAAAATATATAGTATAAATTTTTTATAAATAATTAAATATTATATGACTTCTTATTAAAAAAATTTTTAACTGAGCCATCAGTTATTTGGGAAAATGTCTTTGATTAAGAAGGGATTTCTTTTCGAGCCATTGCTAAGAAAAACGGACATTTCGTGAGGAATTGAGAGTGCCACCTAATACATCCTTCATGGCAAATAAAGAAAACAACCAATGCTTTTTTTTTTCTTCTTCTTTTCCTTTTTGCTATTTTTTCACAAATTTTGGATTGGCATTTTTGATTAATTTGGGCTTAGAAAGCCCCAAAAATAATTTGGGTTGCCTTTCCTTTTCTTTTTCCTATTAAGATTTTGCTCTCTCTTCTTTTTTTTTTTTTTTGTATTTTTGTAAAAATTTGTTTTCTGATGAACTTTTTAAGTAACTTTTTTGTAAAAAGGGATGGAATGATATATGAAGGAGACATAATGGAAATTGGAAAAAACAAAAAATGTTTTTGCTCTTGATTTTTTTTTTTTTTTTGGGAAAGAAGGATTCAAACTCTTTTAAGCCAAATGATCAATTGCTATTCTTGATTTTTTTTAAAGTTTATGCTAGAAAAATAAGGTTATATGTTTATAAGTTAAGAATTAAGATGATTATCAACTAATAACTGATAAAATTAATAGGAGGGATTTTTTATTTGGCACTATAGGAATACTTCTTTTATAAGTAAAAACCAAACTTAATGGATGCATGAATTTGTTTTTATTTTCCATACCCGTACCATTAGAAATTTTTTTTTATAATGCTACTTTTTTCTTTTTTTAACTTAGAACTTGTAATGTAAAACTTTTATCATTACATTTAGTGAAAATACATAAATTTACTTATTTATTTATCAACAAAGATGTAGTTTAAACATATTTTATCCTTTTAAGATAATTAAAAATATTTTTAAAATTTTACTTGGATTTATTTTTAAGTAATTTTAAAAATATGTTCTTTTATATTATTTGATAATTTTGAAATGTCTTTCACAGAAGTTTTACTTTAATTTTTAATGAAAATAATGTGACAATAAATGAGTAGGATTAAAATGTTTTATGTAATATTTAAAATTTAAAATATTTTAGTATAATATTTAAATTTATAATTTTATTAATTAATATGATTTTTTTATTAATCATGTATCATTATTTAAAATTCACAAAATTAAAAACAAATATAGATTAATTAATAAATATATAATTTAAAATTATATAAAAAAATTTTTAAATTCGAATATTTACTTTTAATATTTAAATTAAAAACGCCGACAACACCAAAACGCAAACGGCGAAACTTCTCCCCTCCGCCCCCGCACCCACCGTTTTCTCACAGCTCAGTCTCGAGCACCAAATAAACGCATCCCTCAACCAAAATTTGAACCCCCAAAAAAATCTCCTCTCTCTTTCGCTCATCTCCTCAAACGTCTCGATTTTCATTTTTTCTTCTCTACTTTGAACAAAAAAAAAGACTTCACTTATTTTTCCAATATCTCTCACTATCTCTCTCGATGCCCTAGCCACTTTCCCTCGCCGGAACTCCACAGGGCGCGTTGTAGCCGCCGGCGATATCTGTGACACTAAACTTCCGGTTTGGTTTGTCTTTTTCGATTGGATTCTGGAATTATCTTTCAATTTGGATTTGATTACGTAAAAAGGAATAACTACGACGATCGAAAATGAGGGCGTCGAGGATTTGTTAGGGTTTTAATCTTGATGGCTGGGATTCGTAAATGGGGAGGGAACAAATCAAAAGTTAAGAATTTAAGTTTAGGAGATCTTGTTCTTGCCAAAGTCAAGGGTTTCCCTGCTTGGCCTGCCAAGGTCTCTTCCTTTTTCTCTTCCCTTTTATTTTTTTATTATTGTTACCTTTTTTTTTTATCCTGAGTTATGGGTATTTTATATTTTGATGATTATATTCTTAATTTCTTATATGCTTATTTGTATTTGAATAAATCCATGATGAGTTTGGGATTTTTTTTAGAAGTTTTGCATGTTGATGGTAAGTTTATTTTATGCTTATATTGTCTTACTTTGTATTTTATTTGTTGCTTTTATGCTCAATTTGTTTCCTTTAGTAAATTTTGTTTTATTTTGTGAAAGGCCTATTTTTGGAGTTCAAAGTTCTGCCATGCTTATGTTAGCTGATTGTGTTTTAAGTGTTTCAGGGTTGGTACTTTGCCTGTTTAGCAATTGCGTTACTTAATGCAACTATGCAAGTTCTTTTTTTTTTTGGACTGAAAAAAAGTCGGACAAATGTGTGTATTTTTTTTTGGTTGCATGCTAGATTGATTTGATCCTAGAAAGTGTCGTCAGAAATTTAGTGAGGGATTTTCAATTTATTTTTTTGTTTTTATCGTTTTGTTACTTTGAACTCGGTTGGTTTGTTGTGATTTTGGTTTACAGTTGGTTTTTGAGGTAGATTCTAAAGGCTATGAATTTCAGATTAGCCAGCCTGAAGATTGGGAGCAAGAACCTGACCCTAGGAAATATTTTATCCAGTTCTTTGGAACACAAGAAATTAAGTATTTTTGTGTTCAATTTGTACATGTTTGGTGAATGAGGGAGATGGCAACATGATGAATAAAGCTATGTGATGTGTCTGTTTTAGGGTTTGCATCTGTTTTCTGGTAGGAGAGAAACCACATTTACCATACGATGGAACATGAGATAAATACATGAAAGGTGTTACTGCATAATTTCTTGAAAAAAATATTAATTTTTTTGTATTCCAAATAACTTGTTATCTATGCCAATCCAAGCAGACAATCCTTGATTTACACTTTTTCATTTCCTGTCAATGTTGTTCACATAGGGTGCTTGCTGACTAGAGGATACATTGAAACTGACTTGATTTATTCTATCTCTGTGCTATCTGTATACATCGTTGCTTTTCTTTCCATACAGCTTCTGTGATCAAGAAATTGTAGGATGCAAATTGTCATATCAACAAGGGGAAAATTGTAATAGGCAGGGCTCTATGCTGAGTCCTTTATGTGTTGCAATACTGAACCCTAGGCAGCTCGGTCATTTAGCCCTAGGTTGCATAATATAAACTCATGGAGCTGACCATTCTAATGTTCAGGGAGTACTCTTTGGCAGATGTGACAGTCATGCAGATTATCTGGGAATTTTACGGCTTATAGTTTTTTTCATATGAGAATTTGAGAAATAATGAGATGTCCTTTAGGTAACCGAGCTTTTCAATCTAGGATGCAGAAAATCAAATATTGATACAATGACAAATGGTGCAATATTTTTCTACTTCTACAGGTTCTTGGTATAGAATGTGCATCTTATGTTGCCTTAATTAATCCTTTTTAATGTAATTTAATATTTGAGTTATTATTTCTTTTGGAGTAGTGGGAGATATATTTCCATTTTGTGGTTGTTGTTAGCTAACAATGCTTAGGCTCTTAATATATGTGTATTTGTGGGTTGTAGTGAATGTTGAAGTCATATTGTTCAGCAAAGCAATGTGTTTAGCCTAATTAGTAGGCATGATCATATCTTTATCACTAAATTGTAACTGAGCTGAATTTGAACGTTGGTGTAGCTTTTTTGGTGTTTGAATTGAATTGCATTGCAATTTTCCTTTTTTTTTATTAAATGGATTTGTGATTTAGTTATTTTTGTATGCTATGTTAGATTTATTCTCACATTTACATTAACTTAGAATTTCAGGATTATTTTTAAAATTTATTGTTGATAATGACCAATCTTGATGGGAGATTTATTTGTAATATATGGCTGTAACACATTTAGGGCACCATAATGGATATTTATTTCGTACAATGGAACTTTTATGTTTGTATAATGGATCTTCTTGAATGTTGATTGGACAGTTTTTGCAGCTTCAAGTATCTTGAAAAGAAATAAAGTTCAAACCAACCTTGTATATATTTGGAAATATAAAGTTTTGCAGTTTTACTATCATGTCAAGGTTTGCTTGAATAAATTACTTAAGTTGTGTCTGAGTAGCCTCCCAAATTCTAACCATGAATTAGAGGAGCATTCTGGTTCTGTTCATATTCTATATGTTATAGTAGAGCAGATTGAGATTTTAGCTGAAGTTCGTTAAGCGTCAACATGTGGTGGTTTAGATATGGTATGCTTCGAAGCCTTCGAGTAATGGTATTTTAAATGGCCTGAAAACGAGTACAGGTAGAGTTTTCCTTAGAAACATTTGCATAAGTCATTTTTTTATGTGGACCATTGAAGTGGTTTTGGGAATATTTTGTTTTTTGGAAACTTTCATCTGTTCAGGTCTTCTTTTGGGATTTTTTTTCTTCTAAATTCTTGGACATTTTGTTCTATCCATATTTGCATATTTATAATCATGGTTAAGCTGTGAGGCTTAATCCTTAAACCTTGGATGGAAAACTTTATTCCCTTTTGGATCATACTGATTGGACGAGGATGCTTCTGCTCCTGAATTATGTAGAAGACATTTTAATTTGTTGAAAATAGAATCGGTTCTTCCTGTCTTTTGTTTATTTTTTAATACTTGTGATGAACTTTCTTATATTCCTTTGGGGCATCATGTTCATGCACATGTGAGCAAGGTGATAAATTTAAATATCTGCATCTTTTTTTCCTTTAAAGATAGTGCCTATGTAATTGGATTTTCATATTTCATTATTGAAGTTTTTTTACTCTGCTTTTCAACCAGCCAAGATATGCATGCATGCATCATTATTTTTCCTTACACTACTCTTTGAACTGAAGTTCACTTGTGTTCTAGTTGCTTATTTTTCCGCCTATGTTTTTCTTCTTTTACAGAGCTTTTGTTGCATCTGGCAATATTTAAGTGTTTACTATTGAGACAGAGTAAATTGTCTGCTAAGTGTCAAGTTGTTAAAACCAAGTACTTTGTCGAAGCTGTGAAGGAAATCTGTGTGGCATTTGATGAATTACATAAAGAGATGTCCAGTGGTTTGAGAGATGAAACTCATATATCAACACCAGGCTGTGAGGCTTCATATGTTGATGGGGTTGAGGATGATGGTGCAAGATGCAAAAATACATTTGAGAAATCCAAAGATTTTGAACAGCTATGAAAAAAAAAGAAATGAAATGAAGTATTGTTCTCTGGGCATTTCAACTTATGGAAAAGTTAGTGGAAGTGCCAACAAAAACAAGATCCAAGGTAATACATTTGGCTAATTCAATGTCTTCTTCATATGATTAAATATCATAATAATTTGTTAATAGGGAAAATAATTATTGAAAATAAACATCCTAATCATGTTATTTACAAGGGATGAGTAATTGTGGAGAATTTTATTATAGCTTTAACAATAGTTAGCTTCCTTAGTTTTGCCAAAAATATATTGTCTGAAAATAAGAAATAGAGGTGTCCATGAACTAAGAGGAGCCAGGCACGGTCAAAACCTTGAAATCTTAGGTTTGGTCTGCTTTGCATTTCATTTTTATTTTTCATTAAAATATTAAAAATATATTTTAATTAATATTTTAATATTTTTAAATATATTCTAAAATAAAATTAAAAATTTTTATTTTTATTTTATATTAACTCTATCGACTTGAGTTGGATTTTTTGGTTTCATATGTAGTTGTATTATTAGGAATTTTTGTTGTTCTTTGCTTAAATTCATACTGGTGACAATCATGATTTTCTGTAATTGAGAGTTGCATTTGTACTGTTCATTACTCAATTGTGCTTAAGGTGCGGTGAAGAATTGCCTTTTGCATGGATGTGGTGACGATTTAGATTAAGTTGATTTTTGTTGTCCTAGAGAAAATAAGTTTGTTGATTTCTTTTAAATGAGAAATTTCATTTGGTTGACTGTTTTGTTAATATGGTTGTGGATTTGGTTACTTGGATTGTATAGAGAGTAGTTTGTTGATTTTGCATTTTTAACAAAGCTCGTTGTTTCTGTCATAACTCCATTTTTTTTTTTTTTTTGTATTCCTTCTGTTTAGAAGGAAGCTTGTAGCCGTGTGTTTTTTATTTTATATTTTTTATACAAATATTCAAGTCTTTATTCTTCATCTTTGTCCAACTTTGGTGTCATTATCTTTTCCAATTTATTATTCGAATTTGCTATTTTTTTTCTTTGTTAGTTTTGAGTTTAATTTTAAGCTTCTGATGAATGATTTCGGGGGTAGATTGTAGTATATCAGTAAGTAAACAAGGCAATGATTGCTGGCAGTTACCCCAAATGATCAACCTTAGGAGGTTTTTGGTTTTTATTTCTTGATTTGAAAACTGATCCAAATTTAACAAAAATATGTAATATTCAAAATTAAACTGATCCCAATCAAACATTATTTATTTAAATCAATTTTAAATTTTTAAAATTTGTTTCTAGTCCTACTGGTTAGCTTCTTTATATTCTCTGTTGAAGAATGATGACGAAATTCTCGTGGCTATGTTGAACTTGTTCTTATATGGTTATTAGGAGAAGAGTTTGGGTATTAGTAAAATATCAGGAATTGACTCTCCAATAAATAAAGATGGATCACATTTGAGAAAAATAAATGCGTCAATATCAGTAGTAATTAATTAATTTGCATCAAGAAGAAAATTAACTTTTGGTAGGTCCTATGGAGGTTGGTTTTCTTTCATAGTTGTAAATTTTACTTTTCTTTGATTTTGACGTTTGAATAAAATATCATTAATATCACATTTTCCAAAATATGAGTGGAACGGTAGAGAAAAAGTTTGCAACAAGATGAGTAATATTTTTCTTAGCGTGTAAAATTAAGCAGAGAATACCTTATTTTTTAGAGTTATGGATGTAAAATTTAATTTGTTATTATTCATGGAATAAGATATATTTAATTTTACCATTTATATTAATGAAATATAAATATTTTAAATAAAAAATTAAAAAGTCAAAAATTAAATTTGATTTTGTTTCATATAACAAAATACAAATAAATGATTAAAAAAATTCAAACGTATTACACTATAATAATTGTTCAATTATATACATGGAAAGTAACAAACAACAACTATATATAAAGATGCAATTAAAAAGTAAAATTATTCAAAATTTTTTTAAATAATGAGATAAATTTTTTTAATTTGTTAATTTATATTTTAGATTATTTTAGATTTGAAGGAAAAGATATTTGATTGGATTAAATTAATATTTGGATGTTTATCTTTTATATTCTTTTATATAATTATTTATATTCTTTAAAACGAAAACAATCTATTTATATGCTATTGAATTATATAAAATATGTCAATAAATCTATTGGTAGAGCAATGAAATCTTAATTTTTAATTTAATCATGGACACTGTCAAATGAGAAAAAATGTTTAAATTATACTAGGATGATCCTAAAAGTTGAGTTTTTCAGGCATCAACTAGAAACATTTCACATATAATTATTTAGAAGCTTTTGATGAATATTATAAACTTACCAACATCAAACGAATTCTCTTCTCATTTAAATCTTAATACGAGTTAACTTATTTAAAAATAATTAATGAAATAAAATTAAAAAGAAATTAAGAAAACTTAAATCATTTTCTCACATTTTCATCTAAAAAAATCGAATAGCACCTTAAAATCTTATGTTCAAATAAATCATCAATTTCATTTTTGGTTTTTGGTTTTTCATTTCTTGATTTGAAAACTGATCCAAATTTAATAAAAATATTTAATACTCGAAATTAAATTGAACCAAATAAAAATAAATTCATCCCAATCGACATTATTTATTTAAATTGATTTTCAATTTTTACAATTTTTTTCTAGTCCTACTGGTTCGCTTCTTTATATTCTCTGTTGAAGAATGATGATGAAATTCTCGTCGCTATGTTGAAATTGTTCTTATATGGTTATCAAGAGAAGAGTTTCGGCATTAAAAAAAATCAAGAATTGAATCTCTAATGTATAAACATGGATTACATTTGAGAAAAATAAATACATCAACATCAGTAGTAATTAATTAATTTGCAACTTGAAGGAAAATAACTTTTGACAAGTCTTATGAAAGTTATTTTTCACTCATCGTTAGCATATTTTAGTACTTTTCATTGGACATTTGAATAAAATAATCAGCATCTATCAGTTGTAATTAATTAAATTGCAAATTGAAGGAAACTTTGGCAAGTGAAGTCAAGGTCTTCTATTTCTCTATCTTTCTCAATCTCATCAGTTGTAAATTCTACTATATAGTGACAATTTTATATTTTTAGTGATAAAAATGCATTTGGTTATAATATATTTTTGAAACGACATTTGAAAAAACTAGTTATTAACATCTCCCTCCTTTATTTTTCTATAGCGTGGTGGAAACGTAAAAGAAAAATTATGCAATGAGACAATTACTATTTTGCTTAGCATGTAAAACCAAGCATAAGACCTTATTTTCCACAAAATAAAAACTTTCTTCACACTACATACTCAGTGTAGTTGTGTTATTAGAAATTTTTAAATATCCGAATATCCAAATTTAAACCAAATTGAATAAGAAAAAATTTGATCCTAATTGAATATTATATTTTTGAATCAATTTTTTATTTTTTAATTTTTAGCTCATCCTACAGGTTAGCTTCTGTACGTTCTTTTATGAGGAATAATGATGAAATCCTCATGGCTATGCCGAAATGGTTCCTTTATGGCTATCAGGAGAAGAGTTTTGGCATTGACAAAATATCATGAATTGAATCTCAAAAATATAAAGATAGATTACATTTGAGAAAAGCTAATACAATATCGACATCAGTAGGAATTAAATAAATTGTAAATTGAAGAAAATTAACTTTGACAAATCTTGTCATGATCGTTTTTCTCTCATCGTTGATAAATTTCACTTTTTTTTGAATTGACATTTGAATGAATTAGTCATTAACATTACTCTCTCTTGAACGTAGCCAAAACGTTATAGAAAAAATTTACAATAAAACAAGTAATATTTTCTTTAGCGTGTAAAAGCAAGCAAAGAAGAACTTATTTTTCACAAAACTAAAACTTTGTTCACACTACAAACTAGACAATAGAAACTAATTGTCAAGCAAAAAATTTCACCAATTAATTTCTATCAGGGCCACACAGCATCATTAAATGCATGACCCGAATTGCCAGTGACATTTTGATCCGAAACCCAATTTTGGTGCGAAGAAGTTGCAGCTCATCACCGAACTGGGCTTTTACTAATTGGCTTCCATTTTATTATTTTATTTTTTAAAATTTGACTCCATTTAATTTCTAATTACCAATATGAATTAAGTTTATTATTTTTAAAACATAAAAGAATGTGTTGAATAAAAATAAAAAATAATGAAAATAATAAATTGAATAAGTGAAAAATTATTTTATTTTAATTTTTTAAAATTCAATATTTTGTATTTATTGTTTTGGATTTATTATTATATTATTCTTTTAAAAATTTATATTTTAGAATTAGTATTTTGTCTTATTATTGCTGTTATTATGTTTTATAAGTATTATTAAAATTAATTACCATATTATTCACTTTAAAATTATTTTTCATAAATAACTTTTTAAAAAAATGTCCCATACAACATGAGGGCATCATTCTAGTGATATATTAAAGTTTAAATTATTTTCCTTAATTAATATCTCAATTAAGTTTTTAAAATTAAAATTATGTAATTTATTTATTAATAGAAAAATCTAAACATTTGTTATTCATAGTTTAAGAATCTACGTGTGTATGTATATATATATATATATGTGTGTGTGTGTGTGTTCCATTTAATTAATGAAGATATGAAGGCAATGTCAATGTCAAGATTCCCTCAAACAATGAAATATTTGATGCTATATAGTCTCATAGACTTAAAATTAGATATTGCTTGAAACTCGCAAAAAAAGTTTTTTCTTTCCACGAAGAAACAGATTGTAGCAAGAAGCCACATGGAAAGGGTGGAAAGACTTTTTTAACCCAAACTCCACGATTTTATGTACGAGTCATGCCTTGGCTAAAGTATCAATTACAAAATAGCAAAATGAAAACCCAAGCAGCAATAGGAGCCCGAGGCAATTTGTCCATTTTGATTATATTTATTACTTCCTTTGTCTTTCTTTTTTTAATCTTTTTTTTTAATGTTTCAAAATTATATTTTATTTTATTTTTTGAACTTTTAAAATACTTATTTTTAATATTTTAAAATTATTTTTATTTTTTATTTTACTTTTTGATATTAAAAATCATGAAACTTTAATTTTATAAAAAACATTAAAATGTTAATATTAAATCCGTTAAAGTCAAAGTTTTTTTCTTAAACTCCATAAAAGTCAATAGATAACAAAAATTTGGGATGAAGGGAGCATTAAAGTATCAAAATTATATTGAAAGCAAAATAAATTTTCTTTAAAACAAAAAATAAATTTGCATTTAAATTCAAATAAATAATTTTTAAAATATATATGTCTTTTTGAGAAATAGTACATAACAATTTTAAGCAAATTCAATTTAAAATAAACACTTAAAGTTTTTATCATTTCAAAACATTGTCGAATTTAAAACTAACATTATTAATTAAGAATAAAATATTTAAGTTAACAAATTATCAAAGGCATATATATATATGTCATTCACTATATATTTGCACTTTTAAAGTTTATAGTTTTTAATATAGTATAGATAAATATAGATATAGTAAAATCTTATAAAGCAAATAACATTAACCCAATGAAAGTACCTAATATATTCAAGATTTTCTCTTCCCTTTAAACTTCTTGAAATGTCCAAAAAAATGAAATTAACAAAGTGGTCTTACATTTTTCTTTGGGTGTTTATGGAAGCCTATAGCGTTTGACTTACAAAATCTAAGTAATTACTCTTATTTTTGGTATTACTCCTAACATTTTCTTTCTAAAATTTAAATTTAAGACTTTCAAATTAAATGTGTTGCTTTCGAGTCAATATCTTATATATTATGAATATGATTATGTATATTGGATGCACTATCATAAAGTGAATAAGATGATATCACCTCATTAATAAATAAATTTTTAAAAATATATATTAATTTTTTATATTTATTTTAAAGACTAGTATTTATTCATTAATAAATTGACATCATCAAATTCAGATACAATATATAGAATCTATATACTAATGCATCAAATATAAACCCAATATAAAATTACATATAGTAAAATAAAAGAATTTGATGAAACCAACAAAAGCATAAAAGTAAATTTGCAAACTTTTATTATGGTAGAACTTATAATATCATTCTTCATTTTTGAACCAATTTTTTTTAATACATCACAAGCTTGAATTTATAAAGAAATTTGAAAAGAAAAAGAAAAACTCTTAGTCGACAAATCAACATATTTTGTGTTCATAGTTTAAGAATCTAAGTATACAAATATATATATATCTATATATATATATATATATATATTCCAACTAATTATAGTGGATACGAAGGCAATGTCAATTTCAAGGTTAACGCCATTGTCAATATTTGATGTTATAGTCTTTTAGACTTAAAGAAAATAGAAAAGTAGATATATTGACTGGAACTTGCAATAAGATTTTCTTCTTTCCAAGAAGAAATAGTATGTAGCAGGAAGCTACATAGAACATTAAGTGTGGAAAGAATTTTTTTCTCTCATTGATTTTTCCTTTTATCAAATTAACTCAACTTTAACCATTAATTTTGAAAATATAATGTAATAATAAATTTTCAAAAATATATAATTTGAAAACTTTGGAATTCAAAATTTCAAGTCTTAGTTTTTAAAAATTTATAGCACTATAACCTTTTGAAAATAATAGTTAAAGTTGAGTTCATTTAAT
Organism: Durio zibethinus; assembly: GCF_002303985.1. The sequence continues at coordinate 13,519,294 of NW_019168026.1, read as the reverse complement.
AAAAAAAAGTCACTAAAAACAAATTAACTGGAATGGATAGAACATTAAACACCAAAACAAATTTGACATTATGCTGTGGATTAATATTTAATTTTTTCCTTATAATTTAATTCGTTGAATTTTGTCACAATATTTTTAATTTAGGTAATTTTTTAACAAAAAATAAAGAAATTGAAATAATTCACGAAATAATTTATTTATGCAAATGACTAATCTGCTTAATGCACTGTCAATTAATGTTGATTTTGAATATATCAGTATGAAAATGACAAACTTTCATCAATTTCATCGCCATATATTCAAAAGTCATTTTATACGGACGACTATTATCGCCTAACTCCTTGATTGGCTATATATATTAAGCTCGATGCAAGGCTTATTGTTATATATTTAATTTTATCATTTATAGTAATGAAATATAAAATTTTTAAATAAAAATTAAAAAAAAAAATCATAAATTAAATGTTATCTATTTTTCATATAACAAAATACAAATAGATGACTAAAAAAAATTCAAGCATATTAAACTATAATAATTTTCTAATTATATAAATGGAAAGTAACAAACAACTATATCAAAAGATAAAATTCAAAAATAAAATTATTCAATTTTTTTTGAAAAAATAATAGGATAAGATATATTTAATTTTTTTATTTATATTTTAGATTTGAAGGAAAAGATATTCGATTGGGTTAAATTAATATTCAAGTGTTTATCTTTTATATTCTTTTTTATATTCTTTAAAACAAAAATAATCTATTTCTATACACTTACCAACATCAAATCAATTCTCATTTTATATCTTAATACTAGTTAACTTATTTAAAAATATTAATTAAATAAAATTTTAAAAAATTAGGAAAACTTAAATCGGTTTCTCACATTTTTATCTAAAAAAATCGAATATGGTTAGCACATTAAAATTTTATGTTCGGGCAAATCATCAATTTCATTTTTGATTTATTATTAAAGTATTTTAAAAAAATTTAATATTAATAATTTAACATTTTTAAATATATTTTAAATTAAATTAACAAATATTATTTAATTAAAACATAATAAGCAATCAACCTTGATAAAAACTTTAAAAATTTTATTCAATATTCGATTAAGTGGAGACTAACTGACAGTCTGATGCACAGACAAATCTAATAACAAGATATCATAGAATCATTTATGCTATTTTATTGGACAATGTCTTTACGGTGGCAAATAATAAAAACAAATTATTTCATTGCAATCAAATATATTGCTCAAAAAATTAAAAAAAAAAAAGACCATTCATTTACTCCAATGATCAAGATTTGTAGGACAAGAGAAAAGCAAATGCATCAACATCTATCAATTATAATTAATTAAATTGCAAATTGAAGGAAACTTTGGCGAGTGAAGTCAAGGTCTTCTATTTCTCTATCTTTCTCAATCTCATTAGTTGTAAATTCTACTATATAGTGACAATTTTATATTTTTAGTGATAAAAATGCATTTGTTTAGAATATATTCTTCAAAATGACACTTGAAAAAATTAGTCATTAACATCATACTCTCCCTTATTTTTCTATAACGTGGTAGAAACGTTATAGAAAAATTATGCAATAAGACAATTAGTATTTTGCTTAGCGTGCAAAACCAAACATAAGACCTTATTTTCCACAAAACTAAAATTTTATTCACGCTATATATTCAATGTAGTTGTGTTATTAGAAATTTTTAAATATCCGAATTTAAACCAAATCAAATAAGAAAAAAAATTGATCCTAATCAAATATTATATTTTTGAATCAATTTTTTTATTTTTTAATTTTTGTCTTATTCTATAGGTTAGCTTCTTTATATTCTTTTATGAGGAATAATGATGAAATCCCCATGGCTATGCTGAAATGGTTCCTATATGGCTATCAGGAGAAGAGTTTTAGCATTGGCAAAATATCAAGAATTGAATCTCAAAGGTATAAAGATGAACTAAATTTGAGAAAAGCAAATGCATCAACATAAGTAGTAATTAATTAAATTGTAAATTGAAGGAAATTAACTTTGGCAAGTCCTGTCAAGATTGTCTTTCTCTCATCGTTGATAAATTCCACTATTTTTCGAATTGACATTTGAATGAATTAGTCATTAACATCACTCTTTCTCTCGAACATAGCTGAAACGTTATAGAAAAAATTTACAATAAAACAAGTAATATTTTCTTTAGTGTGTAAAAGCAAGCAGAGAAGAACTTATTTTCCGCAAAACTAAAACTTATTTTTCAGAAAACTAAAACCTTTGTTCACGCTGCAAACTAGACAATAGAAACTCATTGTCCAGCAAATTTGAGTTAATTTTTTCAATTACTTTCTATCAGGGCCACCCAACATCATTAAATGCATGACCTAAATTGCCGGTGATTTTTTGACCCCAAACCCAATTTGAATTGTAATTAATTAAATTGTAAATTGAAGGAAACTTTGGCAAATGCATCTCTGTCTTATTGATCTCATCAGTTGTAAATTTTACTACATAGTGATAATTTTATATTTTTAATAACAATTTTTACCTTCACTGAAAATGTAATTTACTAGAATATATTCTTCAAAATGACACTTGAAAGAACTAACCATTAACATCACACTATCTTGAACGTGTTCGAAATGTTATAAAAAAATTATGCAATGAGACAATTAGTATTTTACTTAACGTGTAGAACCAAACAAAATACCTTAATTTCCACAAAACCAAAACTTTCTTCACGCTACAAAGTCAAAGTAGAAACTCTCAAACATCATTAAGTGCATGAATTGAAGTGGCTGTGCTGTTTTGACCCAAACGCGTTTCCAATGCAAATATAATACTAACATTGCACTTGACTAAATTGCAATTTAAAGGAAATTAATATTGGCAAATCCCGTCAAAGTTGTCTTTTTCTCGTCTTGATAAATTTCATTATTCTTCGAATTAATATTTGAATGAATTGGTCATTAATATCACACTCTTCCAAACGTAGCCAAAACGTTATAAACAAAGTCTACAACAAAAAAAGAAATAGTTTCCTTAGCGTGTAAAACAAAGCAGAAGAACTTATTTTCCACAAAATTAAAAACTTTGTTGACTCTACAAACTAGAAAGTAGAAACTCATTATCAAGTAAATTGGAGTTAATTTCACCAATTACTTTCTATCTGGACCACCCAACATCATTAAATGCATGACCTGAATTGCCAACGACGTTTTTGACACCAAACACAATTTGAGAAATCTGAAGATTTTGAACAACTTTGGAAAAAAATAAATGGAATGAAGCCTTGTTTATCAGATTATTTAATTATAGTATGAAAAAGTTAGTTGGTTGCCAATAAATTTAAGATCCAAGGGAACTATACAATTGGCTAATTCAATGTCTTTATATGTTGTGCCTTTCAAATTAAACATAGTAATAATTTGTTAATAAGGAAAATAATTATTGAATATAAACATCCTAATCATGCTGTTTGCAAGGGACAAGTAACTATAGAGATTTATATATATAAATTACAATTATGTGTTATTAATGTGTTATGAAGAGAATTTATACATTATATTAACGCTTCAATTGGTTTCCATTTACTATTTTATCTTTTAAAATTTTACGCTTATTAATTTCTAACTACCAACATATTATCTTTAAAAAATAAAATAATGTAGCATGAGGTTTTACCCAATAAAAGTTTCTTTTTTCCATGAAGAAATAGGATGCAGCAGAAACCCACATAGATAATGGTGAAAAGAGTTTTTAACCCAAACTTCACTATTTCAGGCACAAATCACACTTTTGGCTAATTACAAAATGACAAAATGAAAACCCAAGCATCAGCGAGAGCTCGAGCCAATTTATCCGTTTTTATTATATTTATTATCAAAATTATATTGAATCCCAAATAAATTTTCTTTAAAAAAAAATTAAATTTCAATTTAGATTCAAATAAATAATTAAAAAAATTTTTGTTTGAGAAATAGTACATAACAATTTTAAGAAAATTCAATTTAAAATACGCACTTAAAATTTGTCATTTCAAAATATTAACCAATTTAAGGATAACATTATTAATTAAGTTATCAAAGACATTTATGTTGTTCATTATTTGCACTTTTAAAATTTATCGTTTTTTAATATAGTATAGATATATAGATAGATATATATATATATATTAAATTCTTATAAAGCAAATAACATGAACCCATGAAAGTAACTAATATATTCAAGTTTTTCTCTTCCCTTTAAACTTTCTTAAATGTATCAAAAAATGGAATTAGCAGAGGGGTGTTACATTTTTCTTTTGGTGTTTATGGAAGCATATAGAGTTTGACTAACAAAAATTGTAATTTACTCTCACTCTAGGTATTACTCCTAACATTTTCTTGCTGAGATTTAAAATTGAGACTTTCAAGTTAAATATGTTACCTTTGAGCAGGCATCTTATATATTGAGAATATGATCATATATATTTAACTCAATGTCATGAGGTGAATCAAATGATACTATCTCATTAATAAAATAAATTTTAAAAAATATTAATTTTTACAAATTTATTTTAAGGGCTAATATTTACTTATATAATAAGTTAGCATCATTTGATTCATTTACGGTATATATATATATATATTGACAATATATCGAAAACAAACTCAAAATAAAATTATACATAGTAAAATAAAAGAATTTGAATGAAACCAACAAGAGCATAAAAGTAAATTTGCAGACTTTTATTGTGGTAGAACTTATAATATCATTCTTCATTTCTGAAGCATTTTTGAATACATTAAAAGTTTGAATTTATAAAGAAACTGCAATATTTAAAAGGAAAAGATAAATTATAATTTATATTGGAATTCAAGTTTTGTGCAAAATTTTCAATTAGAAAATAAATCCTTGACACTCTCAAATATAAAAAAATAAAGTTTAAATTATGTTAGCACGATCTAAAAAAATGATTTTTTAGGCATCAATTAGAGACATGCCAATATAATTATTTAGAAGCTTTTGATGAATATTATACACTTACCAAGATTAAAACAATTCTCATTTAAATCTTAATACTAGTTAACTTATTTAAAAGTAATTAATTAAATAAAATTAGAAAGAATTTAGGACAACCTAAAGTAGTTTCTCACATTTTCATCTAAAAATGTCGAACGTCGTTAACACCTTAAAATTTTATGTTTGGGCAAATCTTCCATTTCATTTTTTTTTATTATTAAAATATTAAAAAGCTTTTTATATTAATAATTTACTATTTTTAAATATATTTTAAATTAAATTAACCAATATTGTTTAACAAGAACAAAATAAGCAATTAACCTTGATAAAAACTTTAAAAATTTTGTTCAAGACCTGATTGAGTTGAGACTAGCAGATGGTCTGACACATAGACAAGTCTAATAACGAGCTATCATAGAAATATTTATATTATTTTATAAAGCCAACATTCAATTTATGGTGGCAAATTATAAATATTATTAATAATACAAATGATCTTTAAATTATAATAAAATATTTAATATGCTACTTGAATTTTGAACATTTCTAATATAACACCTAAAATATAGTAAATTTTAAAAATAGTAACGTCCTAATCGTGTTATTTGCAAGAAGTGAGTAATCGTGGAGCTGCAAAAATAATTGGCTTTCTTAATTCTCTAAAAATATATTATTTGAAAAAAAAAAGGTGTTCATGAACTAAGAGGAGCCAAGCATGGTTGAAATCAAGAAATCTTAGGTTTGGAGGGCTCTGCATTTTATTTTTATTTATCATTAAAATATTAAAAATATATTTATACTAATCTTTTAATAATTTTAAATATATTATAAAATAAAATTAAACAATAATTTTTTTATAATATAATAACACAATCAATCTGAAGTAAACTTAAAAAACTTTGGCAAGTCAAGTTCTTGCGTTGACTCTGTTTGGTTTCCTTTCTTTTTTACCTAGAAGAGTGTTAGTGTCTTTTGCTATCTTCTCTCATCGATGGTAAATTCCAGGAATTGAAACTCGAATAAATTAATTTATTATTAAAATCACATTTTCTTGAAAGTTGCCTATGTACTTTACAAAAATTTTGCAATGTGGTAAGGTACGTGCCTTTGTGTGTAAAACGAAGCAGAAGACTTTCAACAAATTAAAATGTTATTCACGCTAAAGTAAAACTAACGGGGAAGATATGACTGCAGTGTCAAGCAAGTTGGAGTTAATTTCTCAGTAACTTTCTTTTGGGTTTGGCCAACAACCGACATTGCATTTGTTTTTAAAAGACCAATAGTTATTTTTTTTATTCAGTTTTTTCTATTTGTATTTTAATTTTTTTTCACTTTTTGGAATTTTTTTTATGTAGAAAAGCCAAAAGTTCATTATGATATTAAATTATTTTGAAAAACTAAAAATTAAAGAAAAAAACAAGTTTTTTAAGTATTATTATTTACCATATTATTCAATTTAAAATTATTTTTTATAAATGATTTTTTTTAAAAATCCCATTCAAAGCGAAAGCTTCATTCTATTGATATATGAAAGCATAAATTTCTTTTATCCTTTATTAATAGCTTATGCAAATTTTTAGTATTAAAATTATGAAATTTAATATCATATTATTGATCGTTTACTACTATTTTATTAATCATTTACAAAGAAATCAGAAAAGAAAATGAAAAACTCGTAGACAAATCACAACATTTTATATTCATATATACTTTAAGAATCCAAGTAAATAATCCAATTAAATAACGTGGATATGAAGACAATGTGAATTTTAAGTTGACGCCATTTTGAAGATCCTTTCAAACAATGCTATATTAGATGTTATAGACTTATAGATTTAAAAGTAAATATGAAATGCCTTTTAAAAAAATAGAAATCAAATGGAACAGGCAATAAAAGTTTCTTCCAGGAAGAAATAAAATGCAACAGGAAGTCACATGGAAAACGAGGAAACAATTTTTAACCCATACTCCACGATTTCACGAAAGTCACATTATGGCCTAAAGTATTTATTACAAAATGAAAAAAAAAAAAAAATCAATTGTATCATTTACAATTGTTATAGTAAATAATCACAATTTAAAATTATGTGAGATTTATCAAAATTTTATATAAAATTACACTTATAAGTGGTGGACCCATATATAATTTTTTAATGTAATTAAATAATTATAATATTGTAATAAAAAATTTATAGGTGAAATGTTCCCAAACTGATTTACTTATTTCAATTAAATTTGTTCTTAAAATGTTAAAAATATTTTATATTAATATTATAAAATTAAATTTTAATTAAAATATATTATTTATTAATATAATAAAATTCTCATGTTGAACGCATGCCCAAAAAATCATATTTAAGACTGAATCCAAGTTTTTTGACCAAATAGCCTAGAAAGTAGTTGGGTTTAACAATTACTCCAACTATAACAACCAAGAGAACGATTGTGAAATGAATGATTTTTTATCAAGATTGATCATTTGGTAAAAAAGAAATAATAATAAAACAATTGAATAATAGAAAAATAGTATATTTATAGAAAATTTAAATTAAATCCAATATATATACAATGAGATTCGATCATAAAATCTAATTCTTCCAATCACTCTTTCTTATTATTGAGACAAAACCTCATTTATATATAGCATGAACAAAATTTTAATTTGTGGAAAATAAAAGTCATTGTCTTATTGTAATTTTTTTTTTCTAAATTATGTCGGCCACTGTCGAGAGAGAATAATTTCAATGACTAGTTTATTCAGATTTCAATTCCAAGAATAGTAGAATTTACCACCGATGAGCGAAGACAAAGAAAGAAACTAACACTCCTTTTGGTAAGAAGGAAAGGACGAGGAAAAAAAAGTTGTAATATATTTTTTTTACTTTCCCTTTTCTTTCTTTCCTACGATACAGAGTCTAAACGATCGAGGACCACCTTGATTGTCTATATATATTAAGCTTGATGCAAGGCTTATCGTTATATATTTAGAAGTAGCAGTTAAGAGAGAATTGAAAATATAGAGATCATATATAAAGAAAAAGAGATGATGGAAACCAAATGGTTGTGGTTGAGTGTGTTGTTGTTGTTGCTGTTAGAAGGATGCAGATGGTATGGTACTGAGGCGTGTTGGGAGGATGAGAGGATTGCTCTCTTGCAACTCAAACCGTTCTTCAATCCTCACAACGATCTGTACAGCTGGGTTGATGAGATCAAGGGTTCAGATTGCTGTCGATGGGATAGGGTCGAGTGCAAAACCTCCTCCTCCTCCTCCAGGAAAGTCATAGGACTCTCTCTTAATGATACAAGATGGTCGGACAACGAAAGATGGTATCTTAATGCCTCCTTGTTTCTTCCTTTCAAGGAACTGAAGCATCTTTATTTGACAGGGAATAACATCGCTGGTTTTGTTGAAAGTGAAGGTCGCTTTTGCCTATTCATCTTCAATTATTCCATTGTTAATTTGCAATATGAAAATTCATTCTTCACTTTTTCATTTTTACAACTTCATATTTAATTCTAATTTTGTTTTATTGATGAAAGCCACTAAGTCCTTTTTATATATTTAAAAGAACTCTCTTGCAGGTTTTGCAAAGCTAAATTTGGAGATCCTTGATTTAAGTGACAATTACCTCAATGATACAATTTTGTTATCTTTGAGTGAGCTTTCATCTCTTAAGCATTTATATCTAGGAGCAAACTCCTTCAGAGGATCAAGTCATGCAATCGGTAGAGTTAAAATTGCTCTAATTATGATTATGAATGATATACAGTAATTAAAATATTAACTTGTGTTTATTACAGGTTTCCAATGGCTCTCAAGACTTGGTAATTTGGAAACTCTTGATTTATGGGGCAATTATTTGAAAAATGATATAGTGTTTCATATGAATGGTCTTTCATCTTTAAAGACTTTAAGATTAAGTGAAAATCACTTGGAAGGAACCGTTCATATTCACGGTAAACTCATTTTACCTCTAATTGATATTAAAGTCAATTGTTGTTTCAAGGAAAGCTCTTGCATATTATTTGATTTTAATTACTTGTTGAGGTTGAATAGAATTGAATAATTTGACAAACTTGAAGAACTTGGATTTAAGCGACAATAGAATTGAAAGCTTCCAACCATCAAAGCAAGGTATAAATATATATTTCAATTCACTGAACTAAAATCTTAATTATGTGATCAGCAAATAAAATTTTTGATTGACTATAGTATATAATAGAATTATATATTCTTGTATAGGAAACGAGACACAACTGAGGTTGACCAATTTGGAGGAACTTGATTTGAGCTATAATCTCTTCAGGAACAATATATTTTCCTTCGTTCAGGGGTTTTCAAGTCTAAAGTCCTTATATATGCAGGGGAACCAATTGCAAGGCTCAATAGATGTTAAAGGTAAAGCTTTTACTACCTTTGTTTTTTTTTTTTTAATTCTTTTTAAAAGCCTAAAACTCATAAAAAAAAATTTTGCTAAGTCAAAGGTATTTATTAATTAATCAAAAGGGCACAAAGCCAGCATAAAGTTAATTCAGCAAAGCAAATAGATCTATGCATTCAAACCAGACAGACAAAACACCACCCAAAGTATATAACTGAAGACAAAAGTCCTAAAAGTTACACCACCTTATCCATAAGCCAATTACCTCCCGACCAAAGCGAACCATGTGTGTTTTCAATTTCTTGTATTGTAGGCATAGAATCAGTCTCCACTATTACATGCTCTGTACCCTGTTCAAAAGCTAGTTGCAGTCCCCAAAGGATTGCTCTTACCTCTGTATGAAGGGAACTTTCAGTCCAGTCTACTCAAGTCACTGCTGAAAAAACCACGTTACTATTTAAATCTCTAAGAACAGCACCTAGCCCAGCTTCTTGTTCTCTGACCCTATACACTGCATCCACAATGAGCTTTAACATATCCGGTACAGGAGGTTGCCAACTCTATCCTTGGCGTCCTCGAGATCATAGTTTGTTGGGCAACCAATTCTAGCCTTTCCCTCACGCGGGCTGTCTTCACTAATGATTTCCACATAGCACATGTTACTTGATGGAGGCATTTTAATTACAAACATCATATTGTAGTTCTTATTGTGTTAACTATAATATCATAATCTTAATATTATTACGTTTGATTATATAATTACATTAATATTAAGTTAACAAATATTATATTATTTCAAATGTGAAATGAAACCCAGTTAAGATGTTAAATGGACCTTTGTCTCTTGGATAGCTGCAGTTGCTAATATTAAAACTTTTGGTTGCAAAATAACATTTCTTGTTCATACTATCTGGTAGGAAAAAAGCTATTAGCTTAAGAATCAAGCTACACATATTAGCCCAAAAAAAAAAAAAATCAAGCTACACCTACTTAAGAAGGAGGATGTCACTTATTATACTGTCAGTCATTTCAATTTTTGATTGGGATAAGAAATTTGAATCCAACCCTATGTAAGATAAAGACAACCAAACCAAGTGCTCAACTATGATACTTATTATTGAAGTGGGAAAATCGATACATGACTGAATTAGAAACAGTCGAGAAACCATTTTGTGGTTTCTTTTCTTTCATTTTTGTTTTCTGAAGTTTCCTAAGTATTTATGTTAATGGATCAAGTCATGCAAATGATAGAGTTAAAATTAATCTAATAGTGATTATGAATGATATATAGTAATTAAAATATTAATCTTCCTTCATTACAGGCTTCTAATGGCTTTCAAGACTCAATGATTTGGAAACTCTTGATTTATGATACATCTCTTTGAAAATTAACGTATGGTTTCATATGAATGGTCTTTTATCTTTAAGGATTTTAAGTTTGATGAAAAATCACTTGGAAGGAACCATTCATATTCACGATAAACTTGCTTTATCTTTCTTTTACGTTCAAATCAATTTTTGTTTCAAGAAAAGGTGTTGTATATCATTTGCTTTTATTTGTAATATTAATTTCTCATTGGCGTTGAATAGGATTAAATAATCTGACAAATTTGAAGAACTTTGATCTAACCTCCAATAGAATTAAAAGCTTCGGACCATCAAAGCAAGGTATAAATATATATATTTCAATTCACTCAACTAAGTTCTTAATTATGTGATCGATGTATAAAATTTCCCATTAACAATGGCATGTAATAGAAATATTCTTCTATAGGAAAGGAGATACAACTAAGGATGACCAATTTGGAGGTTCTTGATTTAAGTAATAATCTCTTCAGGAACGAGACTTTTGCATTCCTTTCTGGCCTTCCAAGTCTAAAGTCTCTGTATATGGAGCACAACCAATTGCAAGGCTCAATAGATATTGGAGGTAAAGATATTACAGCCCCTTTTGTTTATTTTAATTTGTTTTAGAACCCTTTTGCTCATCAAATAGGTAAAATCTCATATCACATTTGGGATTTTTCTCACTTAAAGCTTTAGGTTTGTTTTGCAGTTTACTTCATTATAAGTCATTAAAATATTCAGTAAAAAGATTATTTGAGTAACCAGGCTAACATAATGATTATTTGAATTGAACTTGGACATAGAATTGAATAATTTGATGAATCTGAAGAAGTTGTATTTATGCTCCAACAAAATTGAAAGCTTTCATTCCTTACAAGGTATGCATTTATATTTGGTCAATTAGTTAAGTTGTTATATATAATTAAATATTATGTAAATCTTTTTTTAGTGATGAAATTATGCAAACCTTATGTAGATAGTGGGAGACAGCTGAACTTGACCCATTTGGAAGAATTTGATTTGAGTTATAATCTCATTAATGACAACATATTTGCATCACTTAGCGGGCTTTCAAATTTGAAGTCTTTGGATGTAAGCTCCAATCAGTTAAATGGATCAATAGATATGAAAGGTAAAATTACTTTTTTACCAAAAATTTTGAATTTGTTAACAAAATCTTAATTCATGTTTCAAGATGACATAACAAATAAGTTCATCTATTTCTTTTCTTTAATGATGAAATTATGTAAATTATTTATAGATATAGGGAGACAGTTAAAATTGACCAATTTCTAAAAGCTTGATTTAAGTCATAATCTAATTAATTATTACTTTTCAACCAAATTTCAACTCTATTATAAATACTTTTAAAAAATACATTTCATATATTTAGATGATTTAATGAAGTTTATTCATTACTTTTTTCCAGACTTAGGTGCTTTTACCAACTTAGAGGAACTGGATATGAGTTATAATGATTTGAATGAATTTGTGGGCTGTAAAGGTATGGATTTAAATAAGTTTTCTATTTTTATTTATGAGGTTTATAATGATGTAGATGTTTTAATGACCAAAAAATTTAGCATATTAAAATTTAATGCTCAATTTTTTAAAGGAAGAAATTAATTATTTATTATATGCTTTTATTACAATGCTACAATTCTCTAACTATAATAAAGAATTATGTAAGAAGATCATTTATAAGTGTGACCTCCACATAAAATTTGTTAGACCTCATGCAATTTTGAATTGTGATTGCTTAATCGTATTACAATGATTATAGGTGAAATGCTCTTATTAAAATTAATGCCCAATTTTTTAAAGGAAGAAATTCATTGTAATTTGATTACTAATTAGAAAATGATATATATTTGCCTTCGATAATTGCTTTCTTTAAGAAGTGTTGCAACGGCATATCAAATATTTCCCTTTTTGTTTGTGTTAGCTTGTTGTGTCTTAGAGTTGGACTTGTTTGCCTTTTGTCATTCTATTTTAGATTACTACATATTCTTATTACCGTTTAAAAAATTTGCCTTTTCATGTTACCGTTTTGTTTGATTTTCATCTTTTTGATTGTTTCGTATATTAAATTTATATTAAAAATATTTAACAATTCAATATTCTTCTCTATTAAAAATTCATTTTGCATTAATCTTGAATATATAATCTTATCAACAAAATGAAAATTTTCACTCATTTATTTTTTCATTTACAGAGTATAAGAGTTTGAAAAAGTTAAAAAGTTCTTCGTCTAAATCAGGTTTTTACCAATGGAAGCATTCCATTACTACTAAAATTAGTAGAGGCATTCCCATCGGTTAAGACCTTCTATCTACTAGGGAATTACTTAAACAAGACTATGGCTACTCAAGATCAAGGTAAGTCCATTAATTTATTCCAAAAGACGTAAAATTAGTAGTTTTTGTTGATTAACATCTAATAATACCTCCTATGCTATGATTACTCAGAATTGCATGTGTGGAGCAATGTGGAGGAAATATTTCTAGACTTTTCTTATCTCAACAACAACATTTTGCAAAGCATTGGAGTATTCACTTCTCTTAAAACTTTGTCTTTAAGTAACTGTCGACTTATTGGTTCCTTGCCTATTCAAGGTAAATTAAAGACTATTATTCTCCAATATAACTCATGGAATACACCTCTTTCCAATAATCCTTTATTCTTTTTCTTTCATCTAATATCTTTTATATATATTCTGTTTTGGAAATCAAAATTTAATTAAAATTTCTTCATGAATTTATAAAAATTTCAGGTGGTGTGATCTAAAGGAACCTTAAGAGTTTGGATATCAGTGGGAATGCACTTGAGGGATACTTCCTTATTGTTTGGGGTAACTTGACATCTCTTCTTGAGTTAGATATCTCCAACAATCAATTTACTGGAAATTTGACTCCTTAGCAAATCTTTCATCACTTAGATTTGTGTCTCTGTTTTCAAGAAATCATTTGCAAATTTCAATGCCATTCTTGTCACTTGCAAACCTTCCAAATCTCAAGTTCTTTTGGCTGATGAAACAAGATAGTAATGGAATATAATTCCTTTCATACTTCAATTCCGAAGTTTCAACTAAACATCATCAGTTTGTCAGAGTGTATAACAGACAAAGGACTTAGTCTACAACCTCCTAAGTTCTCTTTTACCAATATGACTTGAGATATGTTGATCTTTCCTATAACAATTTTCAGTGGAACAGTCCCATTATGGTTGCTAGAAAACAACACAAAATTAGAAAATCTCTTCTTGTTGGGTAATTCTTTCACTGGTCCTCTCTTGTTACCCACATCTTTTTCATCCTAAGTGTCTTTAATTGACATTATCTGAAAACAAATTACAAGGGTCAAATTTCGACAAATATATGTTCACTTTTCCTAATTTGGAATTGCTTAGTTCCTTATCTAAGAATGCCTTTGAAGGTAATATACCTCCTTGTTTAAGTGGCATGAACACTTTATCATATTTAGACCTATCGGACATCATTTGTTTGGAAGAGTACCAGAAGAGTTGATCATAAGAAGCTCATTAGCTGTTCTTAGGCTATCAAAATAACAACCTAAGTGGAAAGATTGTTCCTTTGATGTTCAACACAAAAAGTTGTCAAATTTGTATTTGGATGGCAATAATTTTGCTGGAGAGATTCCTGATATTGATGTCTCTACTACTGATTTTTCAACATTCATCATCTAGAGGATATTGATCTCAGTAATAATAGTTTTAATGGAAAGCTCCCAAGATGGATAGGGAATATATCGCATTTGAAGAGATTGGCTTTGTCAAACAATCATTTTGAAGGTTCTATTCCAATGGAATTTTGGCAACTTGTTTGAGCTTGAATTTTTGGAGCTTTCTCAAAACAATTTATCTGGCTCTATTCCTTCTTGTTTCAATCCACCATATTTGAGACATGTCCACTGAAGAGAAACAAACTAAGTGGTCCATTGACACTTGCTTTTAATAGCTCTTCATTAGTGACATTAGATCTTAGAGGGAATAATTTGACCGGTAATATTCCAAAATGGATTGGCACATTTTCTGCTTTAAGCGTCCTTCTTTTGAAAGACAATCATCTAGACGGTGGAATTCCAGTTCAATTATGCAAGTTGTATTCATTGAGCATCATAGATCTTTCTGGAAATATGTTTTCTGGTCCTATACCTTCTTGTTTGGGTAACTTAACTCTGGCAATGAAAAAAGAGAAGTCATTGATACCTGATGGTCGGTATGGAATAGGTATACCTGATGATGCATCAACATACACTGTGATGATAATGTCGAAAACTCGTAGGTACCCTGATAGCTACATGGAAGAATGGATAGAGTTTACAACAAAGAGTGTGTCCTATTCATACGGTGGTGACATTCTTGAGTACATGTCTGGGATTGATTTATCTTGTAACAGGTTAACTGGGCAAATCCCACTCGAATTGGGAAACTTGAGTGAAATCCGTTCGTTAAACTTATCACACAATAAGTTGATCGGAGTCATACCTTCATCATTTTCAAAGCTTAAGCAAATCGAGAGTTTGGACCTTTCTTACAACAACTTGACTGGTAGAATCCCTATACAGTTGGTTGAGTTGAACTTCCTGGAGGTTTTCAGCGTGGCACACAACAACTTGTCAGGTAGTACTCCAGACCCAAAAGCTCAGTTTGGGACCTTTGATGAAAGCAGCTACGAGGGAAACCCTCTTCTCTGTGGGCCTCCATTGCAAAATAACTGCTCTAAAACTGAGTCACCACCAACAGTACCGACTACAACAGACAATGAAGGAGAAGGTAGTTTCATGGACACATATGTTTTTTGTGTGAGCTTTCTGGTTTCATATGTAATTGTTTTATTGGGAATTTTTGTTGTTCTATACATAAATCCATATTGGCGACAAGCATGGTTTTCTTTCATTGAGAGTTGCATCACTACCTTTCGCTACTCAATTGTGGGCAATTTTCTTGAGTTATACATCTTCAGAAGATGTGCCTAGGTATCATGGGAGCTCTTATGATTTGCCTTTTGTTTGAATGTGGTGAAGATTTGGATAAAGTTGATTTTGTTGTCAGAAGAAGTTTGGTGATTTGATCTTTTTAAATGGGGGATTTCTTTTAGCTGACTGTTCTGTTAAAATAGTTGTAGGAAGAGTTGTGGATTTTGCACTTTCAACAGAGCTTTATGTCTCTGTCGAAACTCTGTTTTTGGTATTTGTTTTGTTTTGAAGGAAGCCTGTAGCTTTGTGTCTTGTTGATTTTATTTTCTACACAAATATTCAATTCTCTATTCTCCATCATCTACAAGTTATTATTAATATCTTTTCCAAGTTATTATTCAAATTGGCAAATTTTTCCTCATTAGTTTTGGCTTAGTTTTGAGCTTCTAGTAAATGATTTCTGGCATAAATTGCAGCGAAGGCAAAGATTGCTGGCTATGGCCTACCAAGAACTTTCTAAAGTTGTATTGGTTGGATTCATTTGTTTTAACCAGATTTTATATCGATCGTAAAAAGCTTTTTCAATTTATTTTCTTTGATGCTTAAAAAATTAGATTTTAAACAAAAACAATACTAATTCTATCATATTAAAGTAATATGAAATATTCAAGAATGTGTTTTTTTTTTTTTTTCAATTTCTCATTTCTAGCTCTTTTATAGAGGTTTTATTTTTATTTAAAATTACTTAATATTTGTTGTCTTTCGAAAATTAGTGTTAGTTTATAAAATGGACCAAATAAGCATTGACTGTTGAAAATATCATTTTGATCGCGAAATGCAATTATTTTCTTTTATAGGGTTACAAATTATTGCAAAATTAAAAAATTAGGTTTATATATCTCATACACATGCAAATCCTATCAACTAAGTAAATTAAATGTAGAATCTTCCAAAGTAACGATGAGATCATGACTTAATAGTTGTGGTATAAAGGGTGTTAGCCAATGAGATCATGACTTAGTAGTTATATTATAATTTATTAGTTAATTATTCAGTAATTGTAATTTGATTATGATATAATAATTGATTATTCAGTTAATTATATGAATGTAATACTTGATTATGATTATAACAATTAAAAGAAACTAGAATTTTTGAATCCATTCTTTGCATGGTTAATTTTTATTTAAAAAAAAAGCTTAAATAATATATACCATATAAATAATGATTTCAAAAGTTCAAAGAGTTTCTTTTTGAAAAACAACCCTCGCACTACTTTATTAAAAAATTAAAAATAAAAAATAAATTTAAAAAACATAAAAATAAAATAGCAAAGGTATCAAGGGAAAAAACAATTAAAAAAAAAGAATAACCTCATATCTAATTGTAGCATTTCCATGAAAGAAAATGAAATAATGGAGTAAAATCCTCATCCTCTTTCACCTCAAAGAACTCTTGTGTAAATTTGATCACATATAAACCAATAAATAATCATAAAATAAGTACAGCAGGTCCACAAATAATTAATAATTGGTATACAAAGATTACAAAAAATTAAACATATTTAATTATTTCTAATAAAATTGAATTATATTAATTTTTTAAAATATTTATTTTTAAATCATTGATTAATGGAGAATGAGAAAAGATTAAAATTAATCTATACCTTACTACTAAGGATCCAGAACATCAACTTAACATTTGTAAATTGAATTACTTAATTTCATTTAATGACACTTGTCCTAAAAAATGATATCGGGTTTGCATTTATGAAGTATCGATTGGAAACTATGGCTGTAGTCAGGGCGTAGAAATGATATATATATATATATATATATTCATAGAATTTTTGGTTTTTTTCTACATTGAGCCAACTAAATTTAAATAAAATAAAATAACTAAAAAATAAAAACTATATATATTCATAGAAATTTTTGGTTTTTTTTCCTACATTGATTCCACTAAATTTAAATAAAAATAAAATAATGAAAATAAAATTTTATCTATTTTATACAACAAAATACAAGTAAAATGACTAAAAAAAATCAAATCTATTATACTATAATAGTTGTCCAATTATGTACATGGATACACTCAAACAACTATATATAGAGATTAGCAATTATAAAATAATGTTATTCAATTTTTTTCTAATAATGGGATAAGATATATCTAAACTTATCATTTATATTTTAGATTTGGGGAACGGGATTAGGTAGGGTTAAATTAATGTTAGAGGGTTTATCATTTATAATTGTTTCAAAAATATAATCTATTTATATATTGTTGAATTATATAAAAAAGTGCTAATAATCTTACAGTCA
>NW_019168026.1:13465930-13500308 GCF_002303985.1 Durio zibethinus | reverse complement strand
TTTTATCTTTTATATTCTTTTTTATATTCTTTAAAACAAAAATGAATATTTACTACACTTACCAACATTTCAAATCCAACTTCTGTCATTTTATTATCTTAATACTAGTTAACGCTTATTTAAAAATATTAATTAAGATAAAATTTAAAAATAAGAAACCTTCAAATCGTTTCTCACATTTTTATCTAAAAAAATTCGAATTATGGTTAGCACAATTAAAATTTTATGTTCGGCGCAAATCGATCAATTTCATTTTTGATATTTATATAAATATTTTTAAAAAATAATATTAATAATTTAACATTTTTAAATATATTTTAAATTAAATAACAAAATTATTTAATTAAACATAATAAGCAATCAACCTTGATAAAAACTTTAAAAATTTTATTCAATATTCGATTAAGTGGAGACTAACAGATAGTCTGATGCACAGACAAAATCTAATAACAAGATATCATAGAATCATTATGCTATTTTATTGGACAATGTCTTTACGTGGCAAATAATAAAAACAAATTATTTCATTGCAAATCAAATATATTGCTCAAAAAATTTTAAAAAAAAAAGACCACTCATTTACTCCAATGATCAAGATTTGTAGGACAAAGAAAAGCAAATGCATCAACATCTATCAATTATAATTAATTAAATTGCAAATTGAAGGAAACTTTGGCGAGTGAAGTCAAGGTCTTCTATTTCTCTATCTTTCTCAATCTCATTAGTTGTAAATTCTACTATATAGTGACAATTTTATATTTTTATGATAAAAATGCATTTGTTAGAATATATTCTTCAAATGACACTTGAAAAAATTAGTCATTAACATCATACTCTCCCTTATTTTTCTATAAACGTGGTGGAAACGTTATAGAAAAATTATGCAATAAGACAATTAGTATTTTGCTTAGCGTGTAAAACCAAACATAAGACCTTATTTTCCACAAAACTAAAATTTTATTCACGCTATATATTCAATGTAGTTGTGTTATTAGAAATTTTTAAATATCCGAATTTAAACCAAATCAAATAAGAAAAAAATTGATCCTAATCAAATATTATATTTTTGAATCAATTTTTTATTTTTTAATTTTTATCTTATTCTATAGGTTAGCTTCTTTATATTCTTTTATGAGGAATAATGATGAAATCCCCATGGCTATGCTGAAATGGTTCCTATATGGGTATCAGGAGAAGAGTTTTGGCATTGGCAAAATATCAAGAATTGAATCTCAAAGGTATAAAGATGAACTAAATTTGAGAAAAGCAAATGCATCAACATAAGTAGTAATTAATTAAATTGTAAATTGAAGGAAATTAACTTTGGCAAGTCCTGTCAAGATTGTCTTTCTCTCATCGTTGATAAATTCCACTATTTTCGAATTGACATTTGAATGAATTAGTCATTAACATCACTCTTTCTCTCGAACATAGCTGAAACGTTATAGAAAAATTTACAATAAAACAAGTAATATTTTCTTTAGTGTGTAAAAGCAAGCAGAGAAGAACTTATTTTCCGCAAAACTAAAACCTTTGTTCACGCTGCAAACTAGACAAAAGAAACTCATTGTCCAGCAAATATGAGTTAATTTTTTCAATTACTTTCTATCAGGGCCACCCAACAACATTAAATGCGTGACCCAAATTGCCAGTGATTGTTTTACCCCAAACGCAATTTGAATTGTAATTAATTAAATTGTAAATTGAAGGAAACTTTGGCAAATGCATCTCTGTCTTATTGATCTCGTCAGTTGTAAATTTTACTACTTAGTGATAATTTTATATTTTTAATAACAATTTTTACCTTCACTGAAAATGTAATTTACTAGAATATATTCTTCGAAATGACACTTGAAAGAACTAACCATTAACATCACACTATCTTGAACATGTTCGAAATGTTATAGAAAAATTATGCAATGAGACAATTAGTATTTTACTTAACGTGTAGAACCAAACAAAATACCTTAATTTCCACAAAACCAAAACTTTCTTCACGCTACAAAGTCAAAGTAGAAACTCTCAAACATCATTAAGTGCATGAATTGAAGTGGCTGTGCTGTTTTGACCCAAACGCGTTTCCAATGCAAATATAATACTTTAACATTGCACTTGACTAAATTGCAATTTAAAGGAAATTAATATTGGCAAATCCCGTCAAAGTTGTCTTTTTCTCGTCTTGATAAATTTCATTATTCTTCGAATTAATATTTGAATGAATTGGTCATTAATATCACACTCTTCCAAACGTAGCCAAAACGTTATAAACAAAGTCTACAACAAAAAAGAAATAGTTTCCTTAGCGTGTAAAACAAAGCAGAAGAACTTATTTTCCACAAAATTAAAAACTTTGTTGACTCTACAAACTAGAAAGTAGAAACTCATTATCAAGTAAATTGGAGTTAATTTCACCAATTACTTTCTATCTGGACCACCCAACATCATTAAATGCATGACCTGAATTGCCAACGACGTTTTTGACACCAAACACAATTTGAGAAATCTGAAGATTTTGAACAACTTTGGAAAAAAATAAATGGAATGAAGCCTTGTTTATCAGATTATTTAATTATAGTATGAAAAAGTTAGTTGGTTGCCAATAAATTTAAGATCCAAGGGAACTATACAATTGGCTAATTCAATGTCTTTATATGTTGTGCCTTTCAAATTAAACATAGTAATAATTTGTTAATAAGGAAAATAATTATTGAATATAAACATCCTAATCATGCTGTTTGCAAGGGACAAGTAACTATAGAGATTTATATATATAAATTACAATTATGTGTTATTAATGTGTTATGAAGAGAATTTATACATTATATTAACGCTTCAATTGGTTTCCATTTACTATTTTATCTTTTAAAATTTTACGCTTATTAATTTCTAACTACCAACATATTATCTTTAAAAAATAAAATAATGTAGCATGAGGTTTTACCCAATAAAAGTTTCTTTTTTCCATGAAGAAATAGGATGCAGCAGAAACCCACATAGATAATGGTGAAAAGAGTTTTTAACCCAAACTTCACTATTTCAGGCACAAATCACACTTTTGGCTAATTACAAAATGACAAAATGAAAACCCAAGCATCAGCGAGAGCTCGAGCCAATTTATCCGTTTTTATTAAATTTATTATCAAAATTATATTGAATCCCAAATAAATTTTCTTTAAAAAAACAATTAAATTTCAATTTAGATTCAAATAAATAATTAAAAAAATTTTGTTTGAGAAATAGTACATAACAATTTTAAGAAAATTCAATTTAAAATACGCACTTAAAATTTGTCATTTCAAAATATTAACCAATTTAAGGATAACATTATTAATTAAGTTATCAAAGACATTTATGTTGTTCATTATTTGCACTTTTAAAATTTATCGTTTTTAATATAGTATAGATATATAGATATATATATATATATTAAATTCTTATAAAGCAAATAACATGAACCCATGAAAGTAACTAATATATTCAAGTTTTTCTCTTCCCTTTAAACTTTCTTAAATGTATCAAAAAATGGAATTAGCAGAGGGGTGTTACATTTTTCTTTTGGTGTTTATGGAAGCATATAGAGTTTGACTAACAAAAATTGTAATTTACTCTCACTCTAGGTATTACTCCTAACATTTTCTTGCTGAGATTTAAAATTGAGACTTTCAAGTTAAATATGTTACCTTTGAGCAGGCATCTTATATATTGAGAATATGATCATATATATTTAACTCAATGTCATGAGGTGAATCAAATGATACTATCTCATTAATAAATAAATTTTAAAAAATATTAATTTTTACAAATTTATTTTAAGGGCTAATATTTACTTATATAATAAGTTAGCATCATTTGATTCATTTACGGTATATATAATATATATATTGACAATATATCGAAAACAAACTCAAAATAAATTATACATAGTAAAATAAAAGAATTTGATGAAACCAACAAGAGCATAAAAGTAAATTTGCAGACTTTTATTGTGGTAGAACTTATAATATCATTCTTCATTTCTGAAGCAATTTTTTGAATACATTAAAAGTTTGAATTTATAAAGAAACTGCAATATTTAAAAAAGGAAAAGATAAATTATAATTTATATTGGAATTCAAGTTTTGTGCAAAATTTTCAATTAGAAATAAATCCTTGACACTCTCAAATATAAAAAAAATAAAGTTTAAATTATGTTAGCACGATCTAAAAAAAATGATTTTTTAGGCATCAATTAGAGACATGCCAATATAATTATTTAGAAGCTTTTGATGAATATTATACACTTACCAAGATTAAAACAATTCTCATTTAAATCTTAATACTAGTTAACTTATTTAAAAGTAATTAATTAAATAAAATTAGAAAGAATTTAGGACAACCTAAAGTAGTTTCTCACATTTTCATCTAAAAATGTCGAACGTTGTTAACACCTTAAAATTTTATGTTTGGGCAAATCTTCCATTTCATTTTTTATTTATTATTAAAATATTAAAAAGCTTTTTATATTAATAATTTACTATTTTTAAATATATTTTAAATTAAATTAACCAATATTGTTTAACAAGAACAAAATAAGCAATTAACCTTGATAAAAACTTTAAAAATTTTGTTCAAGACTTGATTGAGTTGAGACTAGCAGATGGTCTGACACATAGACAAGTCTAATAACGAGCTATCATAGAAATATTTATATTATTTTATATAGCCAACATTCAATTTATGGTGGCAAATTATAAATATTATTAATAATACAAATGATCTTTAAATTATAATAAAATATTTAATATGCTACTTGAATTTTGAACATTTCTAATATAACACCTAAAATATAGTAAATTTTAAAAATAGTAACGTCCTAATCGTGTTATTTGCAAGAAGTGAGTAATCGTGGAGCTGCAAAATAATTGGCTTTCTTAATTCTCTAAAATATATTATTTGAAAAAAAAAGGTGTTCATGAACTAAGAGGAGCCAAGCATGGTTGAAATCAAGAAATCTTAGGTTTGGAGGGCTCTGCATTTTATTTTTATTTATCATTAAAATATTAAAAATATATTTATACTAATCTTTTAATAATTTTAATATATTATTAAAATAAATTAAACAATAATTTTTTATAATATAATAACACAATCAATCTGAAGTAAACTTAAAAAACTTTGGCAAGTCAAGTTCTTGCGTTGACTCTGTTGGTTTCCTTTCTTTTTACCTAGAAGAGTGTTAGTGTCTTTTTGCTATCTTCTCTCATCGATGGTAAATTCCAGGAATTGAAACTCGAATAAATTAATTTATTATTAAAATCACATTTTCTTGAAAGTTGCCTATGTACTTTACAAAATTTGCAATGTGGTAGGTACGTGCCTTTGTGTGTAAAACGAAGCAGAAGACTTTCAACAAATTAAAATGTTATTCACGCTAAAGTAAAACTAACGGGGAAGATATGACTGCAGTGTCAAGCAAGTTGGAGTTAATTTCTCAGTAACTTTCTTTTGGGTTTGGCCAACAACCGACATTGCATTTGTTTTTAAAAGACCAATAGTTATTTTTTTTATTCAGTTTTTTCTATTTGTATTTTAATTTTTTTTCACTTTTTGGAATTTTTTTTATGTAGAAAAGCCAAAAGTTCATTATGATATTAAATTATTTTGAAAAACTAAAAATTAAAGAAAAAAACAAGTTTTTTAAGTATTATTATTTACCATATTATTCAATTTAAAATTATTTTTATAAATGATTTTTTTTAAAAATCCCATTCAAAGCGAAAGCTTCATTCTATTGATATATGAAAGCATAAATTTCTTTTATCCTTTATTAATAGCTTATGCAAATTTTTAGTATTAAAATTATGAAATTTAATATCATATTATTGATCGTTTACTACTATTTTATTAATCATTTACAAAGAAATCAGAAAAGAAAATGAAAAACTCGTAGACAAATCACAACATTTTATATTCATATATACTTTAAGAATCCAAGTAAATAATCCAATTAAATAACGTGGATATGAAGACAATGTGAATTTTAAGTTGACGCCATTTTGAAGATCCTTTCAAACAATGCTATATTAGATGTAACTTATAGATTAAAGTAATTGAAATGCCTTTTAAAAAAATAGAAATCAAATGGAACAGGCAATAAAAGTTTCTTCCAGGAAGAAATAAAATGCAACAGGAAGTCACATGGAAAACGAGGAAACAATTTTTAACCCATACTCCACGATTTCACGAAAGTCACATTATGGCCTAAAGTATTTATTACAAAATGAAAAAAAAAAAAATCAATTGTATCATTTACAATTGTTATAGTAAATAATCACAATTTAAAATTATGTGAGATTTATCAAAATTTTATATAAAATTACACTTATAAGTGGTGGACCCATATATAATTTTTTAATGTAATTAAATAATTATAATATTGTAATAAAAAATTTATAGGTGAAATGTTCCCAAACTGATTTACTTATTTCAATTAAATTTGTTCTTAAAATGTTAAAAATATTTTATATTAATATTATAAAATTAAATTTTAATTAAAATATATTATTTATTAATATAATAAAATTCTCATGTTGAACGCATGCCCAAAAAATCATATTTAAGACTGAATCCAAGTTTTTTGACCAAATAGCCTAGAAAGTAGTTGGGTTTAACAATTACTCCAACTATAACAACCAAGAGAACGATTGTGAAATGAATGATTTTTTATCAAGATTGATCATTTGGTAAAAAAGAAATAATAATAAAACAATTGAATAATAGAAAATAGTATATTTATAGAAAATTTAAATTAAATCCAATATATATACAATGAGATTCGATCATAAAATCTAATTCTTCCAATCACTCTTTCTTATTATTGAGACAAAACCTCATTTATATATAGCATGAACAAAATTTTAATTTGTGGAAAATAAAAGTCATTGTCTTATTGTAATTTTTTTTTTCTAAATTATGTCGGCCACTGTCGAGAGAGAATAATTTCAATGACTAGTTTATTCAGATTTCAATTCCAAGAATAGTAGAATTTACCACCGACGAGCGAAGACAAAGAAAGAAACTAACACTCCTTTTGGTAAGAAGGAAAGGACGAGGAAAAAAAAGTTGTAATATATTTTTTTTTACTTTCCCTTTTCTTTCTTTCCTACGATACAGAGTCTAAACGATCGAGGACCACCTTGATTGTCTATATATATTAAGCTTGATGCAAGGCTTATCGTTATATATTTAGAAGTAGCAGTTAAGAGAGAATTGAAAATATAGAGATCATATATAAAGAAAAAGAGATGATGGAAACCAAATGGTTGTGGTTGAGTGTGTTGTTGTTGTTGCTGTTAGAAGGATGCAGATGGTATGGTACTGAGGCGTGTTGGGAGGATGAGAGGGATTGCTCTCTGCAACTCAAACCGTTCTTCAATCCTCACAACGATCCTGTACAGCTGGGTTGATGAGATCAAGGGTTCAGATTGCTGTCGATGGGATAGGGTCGAGTGCAAAACCTCCTCCTCCTCCTCAGGAAAGTCATAGACTCTCTCTTAATGATACAAGATGGTCGGACAACGAAAGATGGTATCTTAATGCCTCCTTGTTTCTTCCTTCAGGAACTGAAGCATCTTTATTTGACAGGGAATAACATCGCTGGTTTTGTTGAAAGTGAAGGTCGCTTTTGCCTATTCATCTTCAATTATTCCATTGTTAATTTGCAATATGAAAATTCATTCTTCACTTTTCATTTTACAACTTCATATTTAATTCTAATTTTGTTTTATTGATGAAAGCCACTAAGTCCTTTTTATATATTTAAAAGAACTCTCTTGCAGGTTTTGCAAAGCTAAATTTGGAGATCCTTGATTTAAGTGACAATTACCCTCAATGATACAATTTTGTTATCTTTGAGTGAGCTTTCATCTCTTAAGCATTATATCTAGTGAGCAAACTCCTTCAGAGGATCAAGTCATGCAATCGGTAGGAGTTAAAATTGCTCTAATTATGATTATGAATGATATACAGTAATTAAAAATATTAACTTGTGTTATACAGGTTTCCAATGGCTCTCAAGACTTGGTAATTTGGAAACTCTTGATTTATGGGGCAATTATTTTGAAAAATGATATAGTGTTTCATATGAATGGTCTTTCATCTTTAAAGACTTTAAGATTAAGTGAAAATCACTTGGAAGGAACCGTTCATATTCACGGTAAACTCATTTTACCTCTAATTGATATTAAAGTCAATTGTGTTTCAAGGAAAGCTCTTGCATATTATTTGATTTTAATTACTTGTTGAGGTTGATAGAATTGATAATTTGACAAACTTGAAGAACTTGGATTTAAGCGACAATAGAATTGAAAGCTTCCAACCATCAAAGCAAGGTATAAATATATATTTCAATTCACTGAACTAAAATCTTAATTATGTGATCAGCAAATAAAATTTTTGATTGACTATAGTATATAATAGAATTATATATTCTTGTATAGGAAACGAGACACAACTGAGGTTGACCAATTTGGAGGAACTTGATTTGAGCTATAATCTCTTCAGGAACAATATATTTTCCTTCGTTCAGGGGTTTTCAAGTCTAAAGTCCTTATATATGCAGGGGAACCAATTGCAAGGCTCAATAGATGTTAAAGGTAAAGCTTTTACTACCTTTGTTTTTTTTTTTTTTAATTCTTTTTAAAAGCCTTAAACTCATAAAAAAAAATTTTTTTGCTAAGTCAAAGGTATTTATTAATTAATCAAAAGGGCACAAAGCCAGCATAAAGTTAATTCAGCAAAGCAAATAGATCTATGCATTCAAACCAGACAGACAAAACACCACCCAAAGTATATAACTGAAGACAAAAGTCCTAAAAGTTACACCACCTTATCCATAAGCCAATTACCTCCCGACCAAAGCGAACCATGTGTGTTTTCAATTTCTTGTATTGTAGGCATAGAATCAGTCTCCACTATTACATGCTCTGTACCCTGTTCAAAAGCTAGTTGCAGTCCCCAAAGGATTGCTCTTACCTCTGTATGAAGGGAACTTTCAGTCCAGTCTACTCAAGTCACTGCTGAAAAAACCACGTTACTATTTAAATCTCTAAGAACAGCACCTAGCCCAGCTTCTTGTTCTCTGACCCTATACACTGCATCCACAATGAGCTTTAACATATCCGGTACAGGAGGTTGCCAACTCTATCCTTGGCGTCCTCGAGATCATAGTTTGTTGGGCAACCAATTCTAGCCTTTCCCTCACGCGGGCTGTCTTCACTAATGATTTCCACATAGCACATGTTACTTGATGGAGGCATTTTAATTACAAACATCATATTGTAGTTCTTATTGTGTTAACTATAATATCATAATCTTAATATTATTACGTTTGATTATATAATTACATTAATATTAAGTTAACAAATATTATATTATTTTCAAAATGTGAAATGAAACCCAGTTAAGATGTTAAATGGACCTTTGTCTCTTGGATAGCTGCAGTTGCTAATATTAAAACTTTTGGTTGCAAAATAACATTTCTTGTTCATACTATCTGGTAGGAAAAAAGCTATTAGCTTAAGAATCAAGCTACACATATTAGCCCAAAAAAAAAAAAAATCAAGCTACACCTACTTAAGAAGGAGGATGTCACTTATTATACTGTCAGTCATTTCAATTTTTGATTGGGATAAGAAATTTGAATCCAACCCTATGTAAGATAAAGACAACCAAACCAAGTGCTCAACTATGATACTTATTATTGAAGTGGGAAAATCGATACATGACTGAATTAGAAACAGTCGAGAAACCATTTTGTGGTTTCTTTTCTTTCATTTTTGTTTTCTGAAGTTTCCTAAGTATTTATGTTAATGGATCAAGTCATGCAAATGATAGAGTTAAAATTAATCTAATAGTGATTATGAATGATATATAGTAATTAAAATATTAATCTTCCTTCATTACAGGCTTCTAATGGCTTTCAAGACTCAATGATTTGGAAACTCTTGATTTATGATACATCTCTTTGAAAATTAACGTATGGTTTCATATGAATGGTCTTTTATCTTTAAGGATTTTAAGTTTGATGAAAAATCACTTGGAAGGAACCATTCATATTCACGATAAACTTGCTTTATCTTTCTTTTACGTTCAAATCAATTTTTGTTTCAAGAAAAGGTGTTGTATATCATTTGCTTTTATTTGTAATATTAATTTCTCATTGGCGTTGAATAGGATTAAATAATCTGACAAATTTGAAGAACTTTGATCTAACCTCCAATAGAATTAAAAGCTTCGGACCATCAAAGCAAGGTATAAATATATATATTTCAATTCACTCAACTAAGTTCTTAATTATGTGATCGATGTATAAAATTTCCCATTAACAATGGCATGTAATAGAAATATTCTTCTATAGGAAAGGAGATACAACTAAGGATGACCAATTTGGAGGTTCTTGATTTAAGTAATAATCTCTTCAGGAACGAGACTTTTGCATTCCTTTCTGGCCTTCCAAGTCTAAAGTCTCTGTATATGGAGCACAACCAATTGCAAGGCTCAATAGATATTGGAGGTAAAGATATTACAGCCCCTTTTGTTTATTTTAATTCTGTTTTAGAACCCTTTTGCTCATCAAATAGGTAAAATCTCATATCACATTTGGGGATTTTTCCTCTTCACTTAAAGCTTTAGGTTTGTTTTGCAGTTTACTTCATTATAAAGTCATTAAAAATATTCAGTAAAAGATTATTTGAGTAACCAGGCTAACATAATGATTATTTGAATTGAACTTGGACATAGAATTGAATAATTTGATGAATCTGAAGAAGTTGTATTTATGCTCCAACAAAATTGAAAGCTTTCATTCCTTACAAGGTATGCATTTATATTTGGTCAATTAGTTAAGTTGTTATATATAATTAAATATTATGTAAATCTTTTTTTAGTGATGAAATTATGCAAACCTTATGTAGATAGTGGGAGACAGCTGAACTTGACCCATTTGGAAGAATTTGATTTGAGTTATAATCTCATTAATGACAACATATTTGCATCACTTAGCGGGCTTTCAAATTTGAAGTCTTTGGATGTAAGCTCCAATCAGTTAAATGGATCAATAGATATGAAAGGTAAAATTACTTTTTTACCAAAAATTTTGAATTTGTTAACAAAATCTTAATTCATGTTTCAAGATGACATAACAAATAAGTTCATCTATTTCTTTTCTTTAATGATGAAATTATGTAAATTATTTATAGATATAGGGAGACAGTTAAAATCGACCAATTTCTAAAAGCTTGATTTAAGTCATAATCTAATTAATTATTACTTTTCAACCAAAATTTCAACTCTATTATAAATACTTTAAAAAAATACATTTCATATATTTAGATGATTTAATGAAGTTTATTCATTACTTTTTTTCCAGACTTAGGTGCTTTTACCAACTTAGAGGAACTGGATATGAGTTATAATGATTTGAATGAATTTGTGGGCTGTAAAGGTATGGATTTAAATAAGTTTTCTATTTTTATTTATGAGGTTTATAATGATGTAGATGTTTTAATGACCAAAAAATTTAGCATATTAAAATTTAATGCTCAATTTTTTAAAGGAAGAAATTAATTATTTATTATATGCTTTTTATTACAATGCTACAATTCTCTAACTATAATAAAGAATTATGTAAGAAGATCATTTATAAGTGTGACCTCCACATAAAATTTTGTTAGACCTCATGCAATTTTGAATTGTGATTGCTTAATCGTATTACAATGATTATAGGTGAAATGCTCTTATTAAAATTAATGCCCAATTTTTTAAAGGAAGAAATTCATTGTAATTTGATTACTAATTAGAAAATGATATATATTTGCCTTCGATAATTGCTTTCTTTAAGAAGTGTTGCAACGGCATATCAAATATTTCCCTTTTTGTTTGTGTTAGCTTGTTGTGTCTTAGAGTTGGACTTGTTTGCCTTTTGTCATTCTATTTTAGATTACTACATATTCTTATTACCGTTTAAAAAATTTTGCCTTTTCATGTTACCGTTTTGTTTGATTTTCATCTTTTTGATTGTTTCGTATATTAAAATTTATATTAAAAATATTTAACAATTCAATATTCTTCTCTATTAAAAATTCATTTTGCATTAATCTTGAATATATAATCTTATCAACAAAAATGAAAATTTTCACTCATTTATTTTTTTCATTTACAGAGTATAAGAGTTTGAAAAAGTTAAAAGTTCTTCGTCTAAATCAGGTTTTTACCAATGGAAGCATTCCATTACTACTAAAATTAGTAGAGGCATTCCCATCGGTTAAGACCTTCTATCTACTAGGGAATTACTTAAACAAGACTATGGCTACTCAAGATCAAGGTAAGTCATTAATTTATTCCAAAAGGACTAAAAATTAGTAGATGTTTGTTGATTAACATCTAATAATACCTCCTATGCTATGATTACTTAGAATTGCATGTGTGGAGCAATGTGGAGGAAATATTTCTAGACGGTTCTTATCTCAACAACAACATTTTGCAAAGCATTGGAGTATTCACTTCTCTTAAAACTTTGTCTTTACGTAACTGTGGACTTATGGGTTCCTTACCTAATCAAGGTAAATTAAAGACTTTATAATTTCTCCAATATAACTCATGGAATACATCTATTTCCAATAATCCTTTATTCCATTTCTTTCATCTAATATCTTTTATATATATTCTGTTTTGGAAATCAAAATTTAATTAAAATTTCTTCCATGAATTTATAAAATTTTCAGGTTGGTGTGATCTAAGGAACCTTAAGGGTTTGGATATCAATGGGAATGCACTTAAGGGGATACTTCCTTATTGTATGGGTAACTTGACATCTCTTCTTGAGTTAGATATCTCCAACAATCAATTTACTGGAAATTTGACTCCTTTAGCAAATCTTTCATCACTTAGATTTGTCTCTGTTTCAAGAAATCATTTGCAAATTTCAATGCCATTCTTGTCACTTGCAAACCTTCCAAATCTCAAGTTTCTTTTGGCTGATGAAAACAAGATAGTAATGGAATATAATTCCTTTCATACTTCAATTCCGAAGTTTCAACTAAACATCATCAGTTTGTCAGAGTGTATAACAGACAAAGGACTTAGTCTACAACCTCCTAAGTTCCTTTATTACCAATATGACTTGAGATATGTTGATCTTTCCTATAACAATTTCAGTGGAACAGTCCCATTATGGTTGCTAGAAAACAACACAAAATTAGAAAATCTCTTCTTGTTGGGTAATTCTTTCACTGGTCCTCTCTTGTTACCACATCTTTTTCATCCTAAAGTGTCTTTAATTGACATATCTGAAAACAAATTACAAGGTCAAATTTCGACAAATATATGTTCAACTTTTCCAAATTTGGAATTGTTAGTCTTATCTAAGAATGCCTTTGAAGGTAATATCCCTCCTTGTTTAAGTGGCATGAACACTTTATCATTTTTAGACCTATCGGACAATCATTTATTTGGAAGAGTACCAGAAGAGTTGATCATGAGAAGCTCATTAGAAGTTCTTAGGCTATCAAATAACAACCTAAGTGGAAAGATTGTTCCTTTGATGTTCAACACAAAAGAGTTGTCAAATTTGTATTTGGATGGTAATAATTTTGCTGGAGAGATTCCTGATATTGATGTCTCTACTACTGATTTTTCACATTCATCACTAGTGGATATTGATCTCAGTAATAATAGTTTTAATGGAAAGCTCCCAAGATGGATAGGGAATATATCGCATTTGAAGAGATTGGCTTTGTCAAACAATCATTTTGAAGGTTCTATTCCAATGGAATTTTGCAACTTGTTTGAGCTTGAATTTTTGGAAGTTTCTCAAAACAATTTATCTGGCTCCATTCCTTATTGTTTCAATCCACCATATTTGAGACATGTCCACGTGAAGAGAAACAAACTAAGTGGTCCATTAACACTTACTTTTAATAGCTCTTCATTAGTGACATTAGATCTTAGAGGGAATAATTTAACTGGTAATATTCCAAAATGGATTGGCACATTTTCTGCTTTAAGCGTCCTTCTTTTGAAAGACAATCATCTAGATGGTGGAATTCCAGTTCAATTATGCAAGTTGTATTCATTGAGCATCATAGATCTTTCTGGAAATATGTTTTCTGGTCCTATACCTTCTTGTTTGGGTAACTTAACTCTGGCAATGAAAAAAGATAAGTCATTGATACATGATGGTCAGTATGGAATAGGTATACCTGATGATGCATCAACATACACTGTGATGATAATGCTGAAAACTCGTAGGTACCCTGATAGCTACATGGAAGAATGGATAGAGTTTACAACAAAGAGTGTGTCATATTCATACGGTGGTGACATTCTTGAGTACATGTCTGGGATTGATTTATCTTGTAACAGGTTAACTGGGCAAATCCCACTCGAATTGGGAAACTTAAGTGAAATCCGTTCGTTAAACTTATCACACAATAAGTTGATTGGAGTCATACCTTCATCATTTTCAAAGCTTAAGCAAATCGAGAGTTTGGACCTTTCTTACAACAACTTGACTGGTAGAATCCCTATACAGTTGGTTGAGTTGAACTTCCTGGAGGTTTTCAGCGTGGCACACAACAACTTGTCAGGTAGTACTCCAGACCCAAAAGCTCAGTTTGGGACCTTTAATGAAAGCAGCTACGAGGGAAACCCTCTTCTCTGTGGGCCTCCATTGCAAAATAAATGCTCTAAAACTGAGTCACCACTAACAGTACCGACTACAACAGACAATGAAGGAGAAGGTAGTTTCATGGACACATATGTTTTTTGTGTGAGCTTTCTGGTTTCATATGTAATTGTTTTATTGGGAATTTTTGTTGTTCTATACATAAATCCATATTGGCGACAAGCATGGTTTTCTTTCATTGAGAGTTGCATCACTACCTTTCGCTACTCAATTGTGGGCAATTTTCTTGAGTTATACATCTTCAGAAGATGTGCCTAGGTATCATGGGAGCTCTTATGATTTGCCTTTTATTTGAATGTGGTGAAGATTTGGATAAAGTTGATTTTGTTGTCAGAAGAAGTTTGGTGATTTGATCTTTTTAAATGGGGGATTTCTTTTAGCTGACTGTTCTGTTAAAATAGTTTTAGGAAGAGTTATGGATTTTGCACTTTCAACAGAGCTTTATGTCTCTGTCGAAACTCTGTTTTGGGTATTTGTTTTGTTTTGAAGAAAGCCTGTAGCTTTGTGTCTTGTTGATTTTATTTTCTACACAAATATTCAATTCTCTATTCTCCATCATCTACAAGTTATTATTAATATCTTTTCCAAGTTATTATTCAAATTGGCAAATTTTTCCTCATTAGTTTTGGCTTAGTTTTGAGCTTCTAGTAAATGATTTCTGGCATAAATTGCAGCGAAGGCAAAGATTGCTGGCTATGGCCTACCAAGAACTTTCTAAAGTTGTATTGGTTGGATTCATTTGTTTTAACCAGATTTTATATCGATCGTAAAAAGCTTTTTCAATTTATTTTCTTTGATGCTTAAAAAATTAGATTTTAAACAAAAACAATACTAATTCTATCATATTAAAGTAATATGAAATATTCAAGAATGTGTTTTTTTTTTTTTTCAATTTCTCATTTCTAGCTCTTTTATAGAGGTTTTATTTTTATTTAAAATTACTTAATATTTGTTGTCTTTCGAAAATTAGTGTTAGTTTATAAAATGGACCAAATAAGCATTGACTGTTGAAAATATCATTTTGATCGCGAAATGCAATTATTTTCTTTTATAGGGTTACAAATTATTGCAAAATTAAAAAATTAGGTTTATATATCTCATACACATGCAAATCCTATCAACTAAATAAATTAAATGTAGAATCTTCCAAAGCAACAATGAGATCATGACTTAGTAGTTATGTTATAAAGGGTGTTAACCAATGAGAACATGACTTAGTAGTTATATTATAATTTATTAGTTAATTATTCAGTAATTGTAATTTGATTATGATATAATAATTGATTATTCAGTTAATTATATGAATGTAATACTTGATTATGATTATAATAATTAAAAAAACTAGAATTTTTGAATCCATTCTTTGCATGGTTAATTTTTATTTTTAAAAAAAGCTTAAATAATATATACCATATAAATAATGATTTCAAAAGTTCAAAGAGTTTCTCTTTAAAAAAACAACCCTCATACTACTTTATTCAAAAATTAAAAATAAAAAATAAATTTAAAAAACATAAAAAAATAATAAAAATAAAACAGCAAAGGTATCAAAGGAAAAAACAATTTAAAAAAAAAAAGAATAACCTCATATCTAACTATAGCATTTACATGAAAGAAAATGAAATAATGGAGTAAAATCCTCATCCTCTTTCACCACAAAGAACTTATGTGTAAATTTGATCACATATAAACCAATAAATAATCATAAAATAAGTACACCAGGTCTACAAATAATTAATAATTGGTATACAAAGATTACAAAAAATTAAACACATTTAATTATTTCTAATAAAATTGAATTATATTAATTTTTTAAAAAATTTTATTTTTAAATCATTGATTAATGGAGAATGAGAAAAGATTAAAATTAATCTATACCTTACTACTATGGATCCAGAACACCAACTTCACATTTGTAAATTGAATTACTTAATTTCATTTAATGACACTTGTCCTAAAAAATTATATAGGGTTTGCATTTATGAAGTATCGATTGGAAACTATGGCTGTAGTCAGGGGCGTAGAAATGAATATATATATATATATATATATTCATAGAATTTTTTGGTTTTTTTCTACATTGAGCCAACTAAATTTAAATAAAAATAAAAATAACTAAAAAATAAAAACTATATATATTCATAGAAATTTTTGGTTTTTTTTTCCTACATTGATTCCACTAAATTTAAATAAAAATAAAAATAATGAAAATAAAATTTTATCTATTTTATACAACAAAATACAAGTAAAATGACTAAAAAAAATCAAATCTATTATACTATAATAGTTGTCCAATTATGTACATGGATACACTCAAACAACTATATATAGAGATTAGCAATTATAAAATAATGTTATTCAATTTTTTTCTAATAATGGGATAAGATATATCTAAACTTATCATTTATATTTTAGATTTGGGGAACGGGGATTAGGTAGGGTTAAATTAATGTTAGAGGGGTTTATCATTTATAATTGTTTCAAAAATATAATCTATTTATATATTGTTGAATTATATAAAAAGTGCTAATAATCTTACAGTCATTTGGTAGTTAATATAGCATTAAACTCCTAATTTTTATGATCATAATTTTATTCTTGACATATTCAAATATAAAAAAATTAAGGGTTCAAATTTATATTAGAATGATCATTGATAAGTATTATACCCTTACCAACATCAAGTCAATATTGATTTTAAATCTTAGCACTAATTAACTTATTTAAAAATAACTAATTAAAATAAAATTAAAAAAAATAGGACAACCTAAATCGTTTTCTCAAATCTTCATCTAAAAGTTGATAACAACCTAAGATAAAAAGTTAATCAACTATCTCAAAAAAAAAAAAAAAAAACTCCCAATGAAGATTTGATTCCATTCTCTTTTGTTCTTTGCCATAGATGGCTGTAAACTTCTAGCAAAAAATGATAAATATTTATGGAAGAGATATCAGTGCGGTGATGTTCTTAGAGACTGCGAGAGGAATATTAGAGGTTTGTTTTATGGCCCTCTTGGTGATCAGGAGTCAAATACTGCAGAAGCTTTGGCCATTAAGATTGCACTTCAAATGTTTCTTCTTCACCTTGGCTGGGAAAGGGAGCTCTAGTTTTGAAACCGGATTCAAAAGTAGCGGTGAGTTTGATATTTGCGGAAACTGATAGGCTACTGGAAATCATAGGAGAGGTTAAGTTTGTACACATTTTTAAAGAAGCCAATTACTTTGCTGATTCATTGGCAAGGAAGGGGGTACAGTCTTAGTTTGTTTTAAGCATGGCTGTAATATGATAATATTTCCTGTGGTGAATAGGTAGTTTCTGGAAATATTGTTATCAGGTGTAAAGACTGTTTCTGATCAATAAAATTGTGTTAACTGAGAAAAAAAAAAACGAAGAGAAGTTTTCAATACATTCTTGATTAAAAGCCTAAAGCCTAATCTAAAAGAGGTAATTTTTAATCAAAATTAATGAAAAAATTGAGAAGATGAGAAAAGAGAGGAGAAATTGCTAGAGCTTCTTTATTTTTTCATTAAAGCCCTAATTCATTTTTTTTTTTCAATTAATGGTTAGTTATTACTTGTTAAATATGTTAATTAAGGAGAAAGGTTATTATGGATTAGTTTGGTTTCACTTTCATACATAAATAGGTTAGTTAAGGATTAAAGGCTATTATGGATTAATTTGGTTTTGCTCTCATAGAAGCGTGATATTAGTTTCAATCTTTTAAAAAAATATAATGTGGTATTTTATTATTGATTTTCAAAAATTTACTTCTAGGATCATTATGATGTTAGTGAAACCCAAAAAAATATGTAGTATAAATTTTTTACATATAATTAAATATTATATGACTTCTTATTAAAAATTTTTTTTATTTGGCTTTGATTTAAGGGATTTCTTTTCGAGCCATTGCTAAGAAACATGGACATTTCGTGAGGAATTGAGAGTGCCACCTAATACATCCTTCATGGCAAATAAAGAAAACAACCAATGCTTTTTTTTTTCTTCTTTTCCTTTTTGCTATTTTTTCACAAATTTTGGATTGCCATTTTTGTTTAATTTGGACTTAGAAAGCCCCAAAATAATTTGGATTGCCTTTCCTTTTCTTTTTCCTTTTAAGATTTTACTCCCTTTTTCTTTTTGTATTTTTGTAAAAATTTGTTTGCCGATGAACTTGTATCTTTAAAAATAAACTTAAATTGTTAGAAGGAAATAAAATTTTTTGAAAAAAAATTACCTTTAGATTTTGCAAACAAGTTTAGATTTAAGTAATTTTTAATGACTTGCCTTTAGTTTTTTTCGTTTTGATTTGCTAGAATTTGAGACATCCACTATGTGGGTGAAAAATAATGTATAGAAAATAAATTTGTAAAAAAAGTGTATGCAGGTATATATATTTTTTAAAGCGGATAGGCGTATGTGTCTTTTAATTTATACGTGAAGCTTATCAATAAGCTCTCCTTTTTATGGATGTTTCTTCAAAGTTTTTTTTCATAGCCATAGTAGGGTGGGTTTTATCATATGTGTTTACATCATGAAGTGTTGGGTACTTGGGTGTAATTGTTCTCTGGTATAGTACCTTGATATTAGGTTCTTTGTTATAGTGTTCACATTTGGGTTCTCTTTAATGTGTCATGTGGGTTGTACTGGTGTATGGATCTTTTTTTTTTCTAGCTACAGCTAGCCTCGTAACCTTTGAGTTACATTAATAAATTGTGGCTTACCAGAAAAACGTATTTTTTTATTTTTTAATTTTAAAATTTTTTTATATTTTTATTTATTTTTATCAATTCACTCAACTGAACTTGTGTCATTAGACTCATAACATCAAATTTAACCAAAAATTTTATATTAGCATTAGACTTTTGACACACTGAAAAAATTGTTGCTTTGAACAAAATTGTGTTTTGAAAAAAATAATATGTAAAAAAAGATGAGTAATTTTTTAAAGTGAAAACATATTAGTATCTTTTATTTAAATTTTTTATAATAAGTTTTTTGCCAATTCACCCAACTAGCTGGTATTACTTGAGACATCAAATTCAATTGGGAGTGTATGACTATAAATATCTATATCTATATCTATACTAATATTAAAGGGATGTTATGTCGATCAATTCAAGGAACTGATGTAAATGCAGCAAAGATTAGGACTTTCATGTGACGGGTTTGTCACGGTATTATACAGGTAATGGTTAATTTGGCTAGAAGGCAGATTCCAGTGGAGAAAACTTGCTTGCGGTGCAGGGTGGTGAATGTCCTTTGGCAACATTAGTATGGGAATACCTAAACCATTAGTGGGAGTACGATAATAAAGTGCAGCAAGAGAGTACAGGTTGGTTCCCTAAGATGATTATGAAACTTAAGTATGAACAATTCCAATTGTTTGCGATAGCATGATGGATAATATGGAACGATCGAAATAATGAGGTTCATAGAGAGCAAAGGAGTTTACTCGCATCAGCAACATTCATCAAAACTTTCTTGCTGGAATTCAACCAAGCTCAGCAGAAACAGATCATAATGCAGCAAAAGCCAAATGGGTATCTCAAAAATGGAAACTCTCAATTAGTGATTGCTATAAAGTAAACTTCGATGGGGCCTCGACGGAAAGCGAGAACTGGATGGAATAGGAGTGATTATATGAGATAGTGAAGGGATTATAATATGTGCACACACAGCCAACTTGCCAAAAATAACAAACTCGTTTGTTATAGAGGTCCTAGCTGCAGTTCGAGTGATCGACTTTGCTTTGGAAATGGGATTTAGAGAAATTGAGCCAGAAGTTGATGCTTTAACAGTGGTGAAGAAGTTGTAAACTTGGAACACATATCTTTCTCCCCTAAGACCAATTTTAGATGAAGCAAAAATCAAAATGACACAATTCAGCAACTGCTTTATAACACATTGCAGATATTCAGGGAACGAGGTAACACATTTGCTAGCTAAGCATGGATTACAAATTCGAGGAGAATTTAAGGGACGTTTTCAGTCTATGCCCAGCCAGCCGAGAATATCATTGCTTTCTACAGCTGCATGGGCTTAACCCACTAAAAAAACTCTCCACTTTTCCTTTAGTTCATTTCTGCATCTCCACTCTACAAAACTCTCTGCTAATGCCGGCCCCCTTTATTTTGCGTTGAAAGAAAGCCTCTGCATTTGTGTTTTTGTAACAATATCTCTGCTAAGCCTCTGCATTTCCATCTAAGCCAAGTGCATTTGCTCTCCATGGGATTACTATCTTCATCTTCCGCTAATCCTCTATCTTTTTCACATTTTTACGTCTATATTTTTCAAATCAGTTTAGAGACAAAAATCTAACAAATCTTTTCTTAATTTTTAAAAAATCCCTGACTTTTTCCTGTCCAGTTTGAGCTCAATCGTTGTCATTTTCTCCATTAGTGTCGTTTTGAAACAGGTACTTCCTATCTCTCTTCATTTTGATTCTGATTTTGTAATGAACGAAATGGTTAACAATATATTTTTTTTTATTTCGATCGAGATTAAGTCTTATTTGATGCAGCTTATCCTGATTTTGTTGTTTGGTCAAGTTCAATCTCAATTCTAAATGGTTTTTTCTTGTGATTTGTGATTTGGTACAATGTGTGAACAACAAATTTAACCGATTGAACCTAGTTCCTGGAACAATTTGTTGTGGAGTCAGTAAACTATAAAAATATAGATTTTGATTGCCTTGGTCAATGTCTTGTGCTACATTAGTATGATGACAGTGTCTATTTTCCATTTTTCTAAGTTCTCGTGAATGGAAAGAATTGCATGTTTGCAGCAATTGCTAGGAAGGACCAAACGTGGGTTTAGTTGAAGTTTAGGGAATAAGTTGTGGGGTATGTTATTTTGTATTTTATTAGTTCTTGCATTTTGAATCAGAGTTTCTTGAGCTCATAAGCACCTTCACCTACTGAGAGTTTTTAACTCATTTTCGCTAAATTGTTTAGGAGTGATTGGGTTAGCCTTAATGAAGGCAAGGGCATTAAGAAGGATCAATTAGGATTTACCCTTGTGAATTCCTCAAATTTAATTCATACGAGCAAGGATCTAAAAGATGAACCTTTTGTATTTGCTTCCCAAGCAAAACAAGTATTTTATGTACAAGATCCTTGGTATAAGAACTGGAAAATTATATTGAATGCAATACCAAGAGATTTGTATGTATGGGTGTGGAATCAAATGAGGAAGAAGGGTGAATTTACTGTGATCTTGTTTTCTTGTAATTAAGAGATTTCTTTGATGATCAAATAGGTAAGTCTTGAATTTGATTTTTCTTTTTCACTTTGTCTTTTTATATGTATTCCTTCTAATAGGTTTTTTTTCTCTTTTGTGCAGATTTTCTTAGCAGTGTAAATGTCTCTTCTAAGGTGACCCTTCCCTCTCATTTTCTCTCTTTTCTCTTCCCTTCCTTTGATGTTTTGCTTGCCTGTCTCATGTTATGCACACAGAAAGAATATTGCTTTCGTTTTACTGTTGGTATAAAAGTTGTTTGATGTGAATGTACCTGCTATTACTTGAGAATTGAGCTGATGCGACTGAAATAACAATGCTTGTGGTTCTTTTTATATTTTCCCTACTGATGTCGTGTCTT
Source organism: Durio zibethinus (assembly GCF_002303985.1). Next base: position 13,477,988 of record NW_019168026.1, on the reverse strand, counting down.
TATCATTTGATTTCTGGGTTTTTATTGTTTCAGTTTCAACTTTATGATTTAATATCTTTGTCTTGACTTTCCATCTATATTAGTTTCAAAATATTTTAGACATTCTGAATTGAGTTTGCTTTTAATGCAGCAAGATTTCTTCCAGAAGCTTATGGAGCTATTCAGAATCTGCTACTTGGAAAATATAGATGGTCTTCAAATGATATTTAAAATAGTCAAGTTGATAAGTTAATACTCTTTCTCACTTGAATGCTCTTATTTCTTAGTTAAGGCATGCTTGTATTTTACAGGTGATTCATGGATCTGTGGTTTATGTTACTATTTGTTTTACAGTTTTGCTCAACAGTCCTCAAGTTTTGGAGAAAATTTTTAGGGATGAATTAATTATGGATATCTTTTGTTATCAGATTTATTACCAGGGACTTTTGCTGGATTGACTTGAATGGTTAATTTGCAAATTTACTTATATAACTTCTAAACTGGGAGCTATTAATCCAAAACTAGAGTCTTAGCTTCTGCATAATAACTTCATATTTTAAAAGTTGCATAGAATTGCTAAGATACATTTTAACTTTTATTGCAAGTTGTTATGATGTGTAATTTTATGTCATTATTGAAGAATACATGTCAGTTTTTGCAAGTGATTGATTATACGATAAGCAATTCTTTACATGAAATTTTAGGTGGAACAATTATCTTGCATTGTTCAATGGGTTGAAGTTGTTTGATGCTTGTTTTATTTTCATGTTTATTTGCTTTACAATTGATTATTTTTCTAAACTGCATGTTGGGTTGCCATTTAGTATCTACTCATGTCTTTAGTTGTGTAATTTTTGCATTTGATTGCGTTTTTCAGGATGTTGTTTTGGCAAGGGTGTTGAATGAGGCCACAGTTGCCAGTCTCAATTTTATAATTCATTCAAATAATGCTATTGTAAGATTTTTAGTATTTGTTGGTAATATATTAGGCTTTTTGTTTCTTTTGCACTAACTGCGGTATCGTATTGTAGGTTATTCTTTGTTGAAGGATGACAGTACCTTTATTCAGGAATTATTCGCAAGTTTGAGATAAAAAAAATGGTAATTGTTGGCATTGAAATGAAGTTTTATTGTATTATTTTTCATTGGTTATGAATGTACTTCCTTCACCATGAAGCGTAATGTTTTGAGCGGCAGATCTATGAATATAGATCAAACTTTGTTGACTTTCAGTTCTCCTAGCCCTCCTTTGCTTGTAATTTGTCTTTGTTATTTGTAGCTCTTTTCATGGGTTTAAGCTCTATGGTTTATTCCATTTGATTTGTGTATGCACTAATCCTATCAGCTTATATTTTCAATAGGTATATTTCCTACACGAATTTTGCAATCTAAAAATGGTTTTTTTGCTAGAAATTGCAAAAGTTGGGACTTGCATACCTTCATTTCTCATGCCTTCATTCTCTACTAATTGGTATGAATTATTTTTTAATTTTTTTAATTCATGTAAAAAAATAAAGATTTTTAAGAGCAATTTTAAGTTTCAATATAATTCACTCAATAAATATAAAAAATCTAAATAAAATATCACTTGTATCGATATTTTAAAATGCCTTCAAAAATTGTTTATTTATAACGGCAATTTAAAATATCAAAAAACGTTATGTCAGTAAATACATGAATAATTTTGATATAAATGATTAAACCGTCGAAAAGTTTTCACTGATACTCATTTAATTTACAGTCAATCGACGGTCAAAAAATTGTTGGCAATGGTAATATCAGCACCTTTTTTTTTTTAATCTTTTTAAGTGTTAGTAAAAATGACTTCTTGTAGTGAATACATCTTCCATCACACAACATTTTTCAACTCACTTTTTTTTTTCTTTTCATTTTCATCCACAACGTTAGTGTACCATATAGATAAAACATGGTAAGACTTAAGAACATGCTTACGCTAGAAAAAAGTTAATATAGACAACTTCTTCTACGTTCTAGACACCTAAAATATATGAAACCTCTTTAGAAATTTCATGTTATTTTTTATTTGGTCTAAAATCGCACAATTGGAAACTTTAGACAATAAAAATCTTCTTATTTCAACTATAAGAATTTTAAAAATTTTTTTACTATGAATCAGTTTCGATGTGCAATTTATCACTTTTATTCAACCAGCAAAGTTATCATTTATAGATATATATATTATATCCAAAATATTAAATTTAAATAATTTATTAAATGGAATTATTTGACAGCAGATTAAAATTTATTAAGCACTTATATTTGGAAGTATGACTTAATTTAAAAAAGAAAAGATAAATTATAATTTAATATATTTGAATTCAAAATTTGAGCAAAATTTTCAATTAGAACTAAATCCTTGACACTCTCAAATATAAAAAAATTAAAGTTTAAATTATGTTAGCATCAATTAGAGACAGGCCACATAATTATTTAGAAGCTTTTGATGAATACTATACACTTACCAAGATTAAAACAATTCTTTTTTAAATCTTAATACTGGTTAACTTATTTAAAAATAATTAAGTAAATAAAATTAAAAAGAAATTAGGAAAACCTAAAGTAGTTTCCTACATTTTCATCTAAAAAAGTCGAACATGGTTAGCACCTTAAAACCTTATGCTCAGACAAATCTTCCATTTCATTTTTTATTTATTATTAAAATATTAAAAATATTTTTATATTAATATTTTACTATTTTTAAACATATTTTAAATTAAATTAACAAATATTGTTTAACGAGAAAAAAAGCAATAAACCTTGATAAAAATTTTAAAAATTTTGTTCAAGACTTGATTGAATCGAGAATAACAGATGGTCTGACACATAGATGAGTCTAATAACAAGGTATCATAGAAACATTTACATTATTTTATATAACCGATGTTCAATTTATGGTGGTAAATTATAAAAATGATTAATACTATGAATAGTTTTTAAATTATAATAAAATATTTAATAAATATTTAAATTTGAAACATTTCTAATGTAGCACCTAAATTATAAATTTTAAAAATAGTAACATACTCATCGAGTTATTTGCAAGAAGTGAGTAATTGTGGAGGTGCAAAAATAATTGGCTTTCTTAATTCTCTAAAAATATAATATTTGAAAAAAAAAGAAAAAGAAAAAGCTGAACATGAACTAAGGGGAGCCGAGTATGGTTGAAGTATAGAAATCTTCGGTTTGGTGGGCTCTGCATTTCATTTTTATTTATCAATAAAATATTAAAAATATATTTATACTAATCTTTTAAGATTTTTAAATATATTCTAAAATAAAATTAAAAAATAAATTATTTTATAATAGAATAACACAATCAATCAGAACTAGACTTCAAAAACTTTGACAAGTCAAGGTCCTGGCTTAAACTCTATTTGGTTTCCTTTCCTCCATACCAAAAAGGAGATATAGTGTCTTTCGCTGTCTTCTTTCATGATGGTAAATTTTAGGAATTGAAGGTTACGTTTGTTTGCAGAAAATTACTTCCGAAAATTTATTTATGAAAAATATTTATATTTTTTGAATTAAAAGAAATTTTTTGTTATTAGATAAATTAATAAAAAAATATTTTTTGTTATTTGGTTGTTTTCTGAAAAATCTATTTTTTAAAACAATAATATTAATATAACTATTAAAATATTAAAAATTATTTATTATTAAAATATATTGAAATATTTATTATTAAAATTATTAATATTAAAAAATAATTATATTTTAATAATAATATTTAATATTAAAATATTATGTTAATATAAAAAATACTTAAAATAAAATTATTTATTATTCTTTATATTATTTATTAATATATTAATATTTATTTATTAATATAATATTATTTATAAACAAATTATACAAAAAAGTATTGATAAATAGTTTTATTTATAAACAATTATTTTTCAAAAAATGTTTTTCCTTTTCTAATTTTGTAAGATAATTTCTAAAAAAAATCTTATTTTTCATTGATCAATAAATTATTTTTCATTAACCAATTTTTTATCAAATAAATACTTAAAAATATGAAAATTATTTTTCGAACATCATTTTTCGTGAAACAAACTGAGTCAAAACTTGTAAATCAATTGAATAAACTAATTTATTATTTAAATCAGGCTGACATACTTTGGAAAAATTTTGAAATGAGATAAAGTACGTACCTTTGCGTGTAAAACGAAGCACAAGACGTTTTATTTTCCACAAATTAAAATGTTATTCACGCTAGAGTAAAACCAACGGTGAAGATATGACTATAACTAATGTGAAGTGTCAAGCAAGTTGGAGTTAATTTGTCCATAACTTTCTGTAGGGGCTGGCCAACATTGTAGTTGCATTTAAGAGACCATATTAACCTTTTTTACTTACTGACACATAAAGTCTAATATCAAGCTATCATAGAAACATTTACATTATTTTATATAACCAACGTTTTATTTATGGTGGTACATTATAAAAATAATTAATATTACGAATGATTTTTAAATTATAATAAAATATTTAATATGATATTTAAATTTTAAATATTTTTAATATAATACCTAAAGTATAATAAATTTTAAAAATAGTAACATCCTAATCGTGTTATTGACAAAAAGTGAGTAATTGTGGAGCTGCAAAAATAATTGACTTTTTTAATTCTCTAAAAATATATTATTTGAGAATAAAAAAAGGTATCCATGAACTAAGAGGAGCCGAGCATGGTTCAAATCAAGAAATCTTAAGTTTGGTGGGTGCAGCATTTCATTTTTATTTATCATTAAAATATTAAAGATATATTTATACTAATCATTTAATAGTTTTAAATATATTATAAAATAAAATTAAAAAATAATTTTTTATAATATAATAACACAATCAATCTGAAGTAAACTTAAAAAACTTTGGCAAGTCAAGTTCTTGCGTTGACTCTGTTTGGTTTCCTTTCTTTTTTACCTAAAAGAGTGTTAGTGTCTTTTACTATCTTCTCTCATCGATGGTAAATTTCAGGAATTGAAACTTGAATAAATTAATTTATTATTAAAATCACATTTTCTTGAAAGTTGCCGATGTACTTTACAAAAATTTTGCAATGTGGTAAAGTTCGTGCCTTTGTGTGTAAAACGAAGCAGAAGACTTTCAACAAATTAAAATGTTATTCACGCTAAAGTAAAACGAATGGGGAAGATATGACTGAAGTGTCAAGCAAGTTGGAGTTAATTTCTCAGTAACTTTCTTTTGGGTTTGGCCAACAACCGACATTCCATTTGCTTTTAAAAGACCAATAGTTATTTTTTAAATTCAGTTTTTTCTATTTGTATTTTAATTTTTTTTCACTTTTTGGAATTTTTTTTAGTTAGAAAAGCCAAAAGTGCAATTTAATATTAAAGTAAGTATTTTGAAAAACTAAAAATTAAAGAAAAAACAATTTTTTAAGTATTATTATATACCATATTATTCACTTTAAAATTATTTTTTATAAATAATTTTTTTAAAAAAAATATATCCCATAAAAAGCGAAACCTTCATTCTATTGATATATGAAAGCATAAATTTCTTTTATCCTTTATTAATAGTTTTTGTAAATTTTTAGTATTAAAATTATGAAATTTAATATCATATTATTGATCGTTTACTACTATTTTATTAATCATTTACAAAGAAATCAGAAAAGAAAATGAAAAACTCCGTAGACAAATCACAACATTTTATATTCATACATATACTTTAAATATCCAAATATATATTTCAATTAAATAACGTGGATATGAAGACAATGTGAATTTAAAAGTTGACGCCAATGCGACGATCCTTTCAAACAATGCAATATCTGATGTTATAATTTCATAGATTTAAAAGTAGATATGAAATGCCTTTAAAAAAATAGAAACCAAATGGAACTCGCAATAAAAGTTTCTTCTTTCCAAAAAGAAATAGAATGTAACAGGAAGTCACATGGAAAACGTTGAAAGAATTTTTAACCCAAACTCCACAATTTCATGTAAAAGCCACACTATGGGCTAAAGTATTAATTACAAAATGAAAAAAAAAATCAATAGTGTCATTTACAATCATTATGTAACTAATCATAATTTAAAATTATGTGAGATTTATCAAAATATTATATAAAGCACATACATATAAGTGATGAATCCATATATAATTTTTTAATATAATTAAATAATTATAATATTGTAATAAAAAAATTATAAGTGAAATGTTCCCAAACTAATTTACTTATTTCAATTAAATTTGTTATTAAAATGTTGATAATATTTTATATTAATATTTTAAAATTAAAATTTAATTAAAATATATTATTTATTAATATAATAAAATTCTCAAGTTGAACTCAAGTTTCAAAAATCATATTTAGGACTGGATCCAAGTCTTTTGACCAATAACCTAAAAAGTAGTTGGGTTTAACAAGTACTCCAACTATACAACTAAATGAATGATTTTTTATCAAGATTGACATGGATGTTTACTTTGCAAATTTACTTATATAACTGCTAAACTGTAACTTATTAATCCAAAACTAGAGTCTTAGCTTCTGCATAATAACTTCATATTTTAAAAGTTGCATAGAATTGCTAAGATACATTTTAACTTTTATTGCAAGTAGTTATGATGTCATTATTGAAGAATACATGTCAGTTTTTGCAAGTTATTGATTATACGAGAAACAGTTCTTTACATGAAATTTTTAGGTGTAACAATTATCTTGCATTGTTCGTCGGGTTGAAGTTGTTTGATGCTTGTTCTATTTTCATGTTCATTAGCTTTACAATTGATTATTTTTCTAAACTGCATGTTGGGTTGACATTTAGTATCTAGTCATGTCTTTATTTGTGTAATTTTTGCTTTTGATTGCGTTTTCCGGGATGTTGTTTTGGCAAGGGTGTTGAATGAGGCCACAGTTGCCAGTCTCAATTCTATAATTCATTCAAATAATGCTAATGTAAGATTTTTAGTGTTTGTTGTTAGTATATTAGGCTTTTTGTTTCCTTTGCACTAACTGCGGCATCGTATTGTAGGTTATTTCTTCGTTGAAGGATGACAGTACCTTTATTCAGGAATAATTTGCAAGTTTGAGATCTCCAACCACATCTTCTGCATCAAAAAAATTTGGGAATTGTTGGAAACTTTAGACAATAAAAATCTTCTGATTTCAACTATAAGATTTTTTAAAAAATTTTTACTACGAATCAATTTCGATGTCAATTTATCACATTTGTTCAACCAAATAAGTTATCATTTGGTCTAAGCGATTTACCTTATGCATTAGTTTTTTTCCTAGTGATTATTTGATCCATTAAATGCTGTAATTTAAAAAGGAAAACATAAATTATAATTTAATATATTTGAAGTCAAATTTTGTGCAAAATTTTCAATTAGAGATAAATCCTTTACACTCTCAAATATAAAAAAAATTAAAGTTTAAATTATATTAGCATGATCTAAAAAAAGTGTTTTTTAGGCATCAATTTTGAAACTTTTGATGACTATTATACACTTACCAAGATTAAAACAATTCTCATTTAAATCTTATTACTAGTTAACTTATTTAAAAATAAAATAATTAAATAAAATTAAAAAGAAATTAGGAAATCCTAAAGCAGTTTCCCTCGTCTTCATCTAAAAAAGTCAACATGCTTAGCACCTTAAAATCTTATGTTCGGACAAATCTTCCATTTCATTTTTTTATTTATTGTTAAAATATTAAAAAGATTTTTATATTAATAATTTACTATTTTAAAACATATTGTAAATTAAATTAACAAATATTGTTTAACGAGAAAAAAAAAAAAGCAACTAACCCTGATAAAAACTTTAAAAATTTTGTTCAAGACTTAATTGAGTTGAGATCAACAGATGGTCTGACACATAGATGAGTCTAATAACAAGGTATCATAGAAACATTTACATTATTTTATATAACCAATGTTCAATTTATGATGGTAAATTAAAAAGATTATTAATATTACGAATAATCTTTAAATTATAATAAAATATTTCATATAATATTTAAATTTTGAACATTTTTAATATAGCACCTAAAGTATAAATTTTAAAAATAGTGACATCCTAATCGATTTATTTGCAGGAAGTGAGTAATTGTGGAGCTGCAAAAATAATTGGCTTTCTTAATTCTCTAAAAATATATTATTTGAAAAAAAAAAATAGGGTGTCCATGAACTAAGAGGAGCAAAGCATGGTTGAAATCTAGAAATCTTAGGTTCGGTGGGCTCTGCATTTCATTTTTATTTATCATTAAAATATTAAAAATATATTTATACTAATCTTTAATATTTTTAAATATATTCTAAAATAAAATTAAAAAATAAATTATTTTATAATAGAATAACACAATCAATCAGAACTAGACTTCAAAAACTTTGGCAAGCCAAGGTCCTTGCTTAAACTCTATTTGGTTTCCTTTCCTCCATACCAAAAAGGAGTGTTAGTGTCTTTCGCTGTCTTCTCTCATGATGGCAAATTCTAAGAATTGAAGGTTCATTTGTTTCGTAAAAAATTATTTTTGAAATATATTTACATTTTTTGAATTGAAAGAGATTTTTTATTATTTAAATAAATTAATGAAAAATATTTTTGGTCATTTGATTGTTTTTTGAAAATTTTATTTTTTTCAAATAATATTAATATAACTATTAAAATATTAAAAATTATTTATTATTAAAATATATTGAAATTATTTACTATTAAAATTATTAATATAAAAAATAATTATATTTTAATAATAATATTTAATATTAAAATATTATGTTAATATAAAAATGCTTAAAATAAAATTATTTATTATCTTTATATTATTTATTAATATATTATAATATTATTTTTTTGGAATATTATTAATATATTAGAATATTATTTATTAATATAAAAATATTTATTTATTAATATAATATTATTTATAAGTAAAATTATACTGATAAATAATTCACTCATTGACAGCTCTTTTTGAAAAAATATCTTTCCTTTTTTAAAATCTATAAGATAATTTTGAAAAATAGCTTTATTTTTCATGGATCAGTAAATTATTTTTTTGTTGACCAATTAATTTTCTACCAAACAAACACCTAAAAATGTGAAAATCATTTTTCAAATGTCATTTTTCACAAAACAAACATAGCCAAAACTTATAAATCAATTAAATAAACTAATTTATTACTTAAATCACACTCTCTTAAAAGTGGCCGACATACTTTAGAAGAATTTTGCAATGAGATAAAGTACGTGCTTTTGCATGTAAAAGGAATCACAAGACTTTTTATTTTCCACAAATTAAAACGTTATTCACACTAAAGTAAAACTAATGGTGAAGTTATGACCATAAATAATGTGAAGTGTCTAGCAAGTTGGAGTTAATTTCTCAATAACTTTCTGTGGGGGCTGGCCAACTACCAACATTGTAGTTGCTATTAAGAGAACATATTTACCTTTCTTAGTTTTTTCCACTTGTATTTTACTTTTTTTCTCATTTTAGAATCCTTTTTTTATATAAAAGCCAAAAGTGCAATTTGATATTAAAGTAAGTATTTTGAAAAACTAAAAATTAAAGAAAAAAACATTATTTTTAAGTATTATTATTTACCATATTATTCAATTAAAATTATTTTTTATAAATATATATTTTTTTAAATTCCATGCAAAGCGAGGGCTTCATTCTAGTAATATATGACAGAAAATTTTTTTTTATCATTTATTAATAGTTTATGTAAATTTTACAATTGCAATTATGACATCGTCTGGTATTATGTTGTTGATCGTTTGTTATTATCTTATTCTTTATTCACAAAAAAATAAAGAAGAAAAATGAAAAACTCATAGACAGATCACAACTATATTTTATATTCATATATACTTTAAGAACCCAAGTACATATTCCTATCAAAAAACGTGCATACCACAACAGTGTGAATTCGAAACTTGACACCAATGCCAAGATCCTCTCAACCAATACAATATTTGATGTTATAGTCTCATAGACTTAAAAGTAGTTATGGAATGCTTTTCAAAAAAAAAAATGAAAATGAAACTTGCAATAAAAGTTTCTTTTTTCCACGAAGAAACAGAATGTAACAGGAAACGACAATGAAAGGGTGGAAAGTATTTTTTAACCCAAACTTCACGATTTCATGTATAAGTCACACTACAAGCTAAAATAATAATTACAAAATAAAAAAAAAGTATATTACTTTCAATTGTTATAGCAACTAGTTGTAATTTAAATTTATGTGAAATTTATAAAAATTTTATATGAAATTCTAGGATTGGCAGCCCAACCCATTCCCAACGGGTTTTGACTCGACCTAATCTCATAGGGTCAGTTTTTTTTTTTTGAAAATTGGATTTCAAGTTGGGTCGGGTCAGGTATTATTAAGAAAATTATTTTTAATTATACAAAAATTATTTTTAATTATTTATTTATATATATTTATATGTTTATATATTTATATTTTAAAAAATATTTTATTAATTTCGGATCAAGTTGAGTCAGGTACGGTTTATACAATATCAGGTCAGGTTGGGTTCAGATATGAAAAAATAAAAAAAATTTTGGGTCGAGTCAAGTTCGGGGCGAGCAAAAACCATCCCAATCCGACCCGTTGCTAATCCTATGAAATTCACATTTATAAGTGGTGGATCCATATATAATTCTTTAATTAAATGAATAATTATAGAATTATAATAAAAAGAATTGTAGGTGAAATACCCTACAGCTAATTTGCCCATTTTAATTAAATTTGTTATTAAAATGTTAAAAATATTTTTATATTAATATTTTAAAATTAAAATTTAATTAAAATATATTATTTATTAATATAATAAAATTCTCAACATTGAACTCAAGCATAAAGGTGTCTATGAGTTTATACAAGTTGGGTTCATACTTAATATTAATAGCTTATATACTTGCTTAGACTTAGTTCGATTTGAAATTTTGGGCCTCAAAATTTTTCTAAGAACGGCCCAAATTGAAAAAATAAATACCAAAGCCATCCATTAAACTTAATTTATACAATAAAAAATTAAAAAATCTTTTTTAAAATATAAAAATAAAATTTATATATATATACTTATATAATTATAATATTTTAATTATATATATTATATTTGAGTCGAGCTGGACTTGGATTTTAATTTTTTTGTTTAATACTCAGTCCAAAATTTTTGTTCAAACCCTCCTAAAATTTGACGGACTTTTAGACCTAGACGGATAGCCTGGCTTTATAACATATCTACTTAACCATAAAAAATCATATTTAGGATTGAATCAAAGTCTTTGATCAATAGCCTAGATAGTAATTGGGTCTGTAAACACCTAATAATTAACAAGTACTCCAACTACAACAACTAAGAGAATGACTGTGAAATGAATGATATTTAATCAAGTTTGATCATTGGTAAAAAATAATAATAATAATAATTGAATAATAAAAAAAAGTATATTTATAGAAAATCAATAAACAAATCAATATAAACCAACATAGAATTAAATTAAATCCAACATACATGAGATTCGATTATAAAATCTAATGCTTCCAATCCCTCTTTCTTATTATTCAGACAAAACTTCATTGATAGTATGAACAAAGTTTTAATTTGTGGAAAATAAAACTCTATTGCTTGGTTTAACACAAAGGTACATAATTGTTCTATTGTAAAATTTTAGTAATAATTATATATAAATTTAATAAAATAAAAAATATATATTTTATATTTTCATGTCGACATGAAATTGTGATATGTAATTTTCATATAAAACATAACACAAGTACATGAATTTCAATTGTTACACAATATAAATACACAAATGATTAAGTAGAGTCTAATAACAAGGAATCATAGAAGCATTTACAATATTTTATACAGACAATGTCTAATTCATGGTGGAAAGTTATAAAAATGATTAATATTATGAATGATCTTTAAATTATAATGAAATATTCAATATAATATTTAAATTTTAAAAATTTATAATATAATATCAAATCTATAAATTTTTAACATCCTAATTATGGTATTTGCAAGGGTGAGTAATTGTGGAGCTACAAAAATAATT
>NW_019168026.1:13436459-13464930 GCF_002303985.1 Durio zibethinus | reverse complement strand
ATTATAATAATTTTGACCAAATATAGTAAGAGAGTTTTTTTTAATTATAGTAATTTTGGTCAATTATAATAAGAAAGATATTTCTATAGTTATGACAGAAGGTATTATAATATTTTTGGCTAATTATGAGAAGAGTCATATTTTCCTAATTATAATTGAAAGGCATTATAGTAAATTTGGATACATGTTAAAATCATATCAAATATACAAAATAGTGTTATAGTAATTTAAATGGGAATTATTTTAATATATGTTATTTAACATTTAATAAGTAATTTAATATGGCTATTATAGTGAATTTCAAACAAAATTTCACATGTCAAATTTTTAGGTTTACAACGGCAAGGGTATTTTAATAATTTAGTATGTAGTTAAATTTTATATGATGTTAAAATTTCATATGTAATTTAATAGTGTTATTATAGTAATTTTTAAATAAAATATCACATGTCAAATTTTTATAAACCAATTGTAATGATATTTTAATAATTTAATATATGATTAATTTTATATTATGTTAAAAATTAATATATAATTTAATAGAGATATTATAATAATTTTAAAATAAAATGCAACATATCAACTTCGTATGAAGTGCTTATAAAAGCATTTCCATATGAGATGCATTATAGTAATTTTTTGCTAATTATGGTAGGGGTATATTTGTAATTTTTGTAGGAAGAATATTTTAGAAAATTTAGTCAATTATACCATGAGGGGTATTTTTAATTATTGTAAGAAGGTTTTATAATAATTTTAATTAATTATAAGAAGATAGGTATTTTGTAATTATGGTAAAATGACTTTATAGTTAATTTGGACACACATCAATATCACCTCAAATAAACAAAGCGTTATTATAGTCACTATAAAAGGATTGTTTTAATATATGTTATTAATTTTGAAATAAAGTATCACATGTCAACTTCTTATTAAGCATTCATAAAAGCATTTTCATAATTATGGTAAGAAGAGTATTATAGTAATTTTGATCAATTATGAAAAATGTATTTCTATAATTATGTTAGGAAGGTATCATAGTAATTTGGGTCAATAATAAAAGAAGGGTTCTTTTTCTAATTTAATAATAAAAATGAGTATTTTTGTAATTATAGTATGAGGGTATTATAATAAATAATTATAAAAGAATGAGTATTTTCTTAATTATAGTATGAATAGATAATAGTCAACTTAAGAGAAAAATATTTTTATAATTATGGTATGAGGGTAAAATAGTTAATTTAGTCGCATGTTAAATTCTTCTCAAACCAAGAGGGGGTAGTACGATCATTTTTTAGGGGTTTATTTTCAATATATGAATAGATTTTTAAGTTAAATATTAAAAACTAAGTATTTGAATTTAAAATTTTTTAATAATTTAAATTATAAATTTATTAATTTATTTTATATTTACTTTTAATCTTGTATGTTTTAAATAATGATAAGTGATTGATAAACAATAATTCATATTAATTAATAAAATTATAATTCAAATATTATATTAAAAATTTTTTAAATTCAAATCACATAAAACATTTTAATCCTCCTCTTCTGCTACTAAATTATTTTCATTAAAAATTAAATAAGACTTTTGTAAAAAACACTCCCAAATGATCAAATCAATGTGAAAGAATATTTATTTAAAATTATCTATAAATAGATCCAAGTGAAAATTTGAAAATATTTTTAATTATCATAAAAGAATAAAATAAAATAGGTTTAAATTATATTCTTTGTCAATAAATAAATAAATAAATTTATGTATTTTCACTTAATTTAATGGTAAAAGTTTTACATTTAACAGCTTTTAAATTAAAAAAGAAAAAGTAGTACTATAAATAAAAACTAACCATGCAAAGCATGGATTCAGAAATTTTAGTTTTTTTTTTAATTCTTATAATAATAATCAAGTATTATATTCATATAATTAATTGAATAATCAATTATTACATCATAATCAAGTTACAATCATAGAATAATTCATTAACAAACTATACCAAGCCATAGTCTCATTGGCTAACATCCTATATTTATTACTGTTTTGGAAGATTATGCATTTAATTTATTTATTTGAGTGGGTTTCCATGTGTATGAGATATATAAATTTAATTTTTTTTATTTTGAAATATTTTGTAACCCTATAAAAGAAAATAATTGCATTTTGCGATCAAAACCATACTTTCAACTATCAATCTTATTTGGCTCATTTTATAAACTAATACTAATTTCCAAAAAACAACAAATATTAAGTAATTTTAAATAAAAATAAAACCTCTATAAAAGGGCAAGAAAGGAGAAATTGATAAATAAAAGAAAAAAAAAAAGAAAAAGCACATTCTTTACTATTTCATATTACTTCAATATGATGGAAACTCTTTTTAAATTTCTGATATATTTTTATTTATTGAATTATTGTGATGTGTTTCATTTAAGATTCAAATTCTTACTAATACTACTAGTATTGTTTTTGTTTAAAATCCAACTTTTTAAGCATCGAAGAAAATAAATTGAAACAGCTTCGTAGGATTGACATAAAATTTGATTAAAAATATGAATCCGACTACTAAAACTTTAGAAATTTTCTTGGTAGGCCTTTACGACAATCTATGCCAAAAATCATTCACTAGAAACTCAAAACTAACTCAAAAGTAATAAGGAAAAAATTGCTAATTTGAATAATAACTTGGAAAAGATATTAACAATAACTTGGAGAAGATGGAGAATAGAGAATTGAATAATTTGTATACAAACATAAAATCAACAAGACACAAAGCTACAAGCTTCCTTCAAAACAAAGCAAATACCAAAAACAGAGTTTCGACTGACAAAAAGCTCTGTTGAAAGTGCAAAATCATCAAATTGCTATTTCTAAGCAATATGAGTAACCAAATCCACAGCTCGTCCTACAACCATTTTAGAAGAATAGTCTGCTAAAAGAAATCCCTCATTTAAAAGATCAAATCACCAAACTTCTTTTGATAACAAAAATCAACTTCATCCAAATCTTCACCACATTCAAACAAAAGGCAAATCATAAGAGCTCCCATGACACTTAAGCACATCTTTTGAAGATGTATAACTCAAGAAAATTGCCCATAATTGAGTAGCGACAGGTAGTGATGCAACTATCAATGAAAGAAAACCATGCTTGTCGCCAATATGGATTTATGTATAGAACAACAAAAATTCCCAATAAAACAATTACATATGAAACCAGAAATGTCACACAAAAAACATAAGTTTCCATGAAACTACCTTCTCCTTCATCATCTGTTGTAGATGGTACTCTTGGTGGTGACTCAGTTTTAGAGCAGCTATTTTGCAATGGAGGCCCACAGAGAAGAGGATTTCCCTCGTAACTACTTTCATCGAAGGTCCCAAACTGAGCTTCTGGTTCTGGAGTACTACCTGACAAGTTGTTGTGTGCCACACTAAAAACCTCCAGGGAGTACAACTCAACCAACTGTATAGGGATTCTACCACTCAAGTTGTTGTAAGAAAGGTCCAAACTCTCGATTTGCTTAAGTTGTGAAAATGAAGAAGATATAACTCCGACCAAGTTATTGTGTGATAAGTTTAACGAACGGATTTCACTCAAGTTTCCCAGTTCTAGTGGGATTTGCCCAGTTAACCTGTTACAAGATAAATCAATCCCAGACATGTACTCAAGAATCTCACCACCGTATGAATAGGACGCACTCTTTGTTGTAAACTCTATCCATTCTTCCATGTAGCTAATAGGATAACCACGTGAAAATTGCATCAAAACGTCTATTGGTAGATCTTCTACGGAATACTTCTTCTCATTCATTGCCAGAGTTAAATTACCCAAACAAGAAGGTATAGGACCAGAAAACATATTTCCAGAAATATCTATGATGCTCAATGAATACAACTTGCATAATTGAACTGGAATTCCACCGTCTAGATGATTATCTTTCAAAAGAAGGACGCTTAAAGCAGAAAATGTGCCAATCCATTTTGGAATATTACCGGTCAAATTATTCCCTCTAAGATCTAATGTCACTAATGAAGAGCTATTAAAAGCAAATGTCAATGGACCGCTTAGTCTATTTCTCTTCACGTGGACATGTCTCAAATATGGTGGATTGAAACAAGAAGGAATAGAGCCAGATAAATTGTTTTGAGAAAGCTCCAAAAATTCAAGCTGATACAAGTTGCACAATTCCATTGGAATAGAACCTTCGAAATGATTGTTGGACAAAGCCAATCTCTTCAAATGCGATACATTCCCTTTCCATCTTGGGAGCTTTCCATTAAAACTGTTATTACTTAGATCAATATCCTCTAGTGATGAATGTGAAAAATCAGTAGCAGAGATATCAATATCAGGTATCTCTCTAGCAAAATTATTGCCATCCAAATACAACTTTGACAACTTGCTTGTGTTGAACATCACAGGAACAATATTTCCACTTAGGTTGTTATTTGATAGCCTAAGAGTAAGTAATGAACTTCTCATGATCAACTCTTCTGATATTCTTCCCGATAAATGATTGTTCGATAGGTCTAAAATTGATAAAGTGTTCATGCCACTCAAACAAGGAGGGATATTACCTTCAATGGCATTCTTGAATAAGATTAACAATTCCAAATGTGGAAAAATTGAACATATATTTGTTGGAATTTGACCTTGTAATTTGTTATTAGATATGTCAATTGAGGACACATTAGGATGAAGAAGCTGTGGTAACAAGAGAGGACCAGTGAAAGAATTACCCAACAAGAGGAGATCTTCTAATTTTGTGTTGTTTTCTACCAACCAAAATGGCACTATTCCACTGAAATTGTTATAGGAAAGATCAACATGTCTCAAGTCATATTGGTAATAAAGGAACTTAGGAGGTTGTAGGCTAAGTCCTTTATATGTTGTACACTTTGACAAGCTGATGAAATTTAGTTGGAACTTCGGAATTGAAGTATGAAAGGAAATAGGTTCCGTTACCATATTGTTTTCATCACCCAAAAGAACCTTGAGATTTGGAAGGTTTGCTTGTGACAAGAATGGCATTGAAATTTGAAAATGATTTCTTGAAACGGAGACATATCTAAGTGATGAAAGATTTGCTAAAGGAGTCAAATTTCCAGTAAATTGATTGTAAGAGATGTCTAACTCACGGAGAGATGTCAAGTTACCCAAACAATAAGGAAGTATCCCTTCAAGTGCATTCCAATGGATATCCAACTTTTCAAGGTTCCTTAGATCACACCAACCTGAAAATTTTATAAATTCATGGAATAAATTCTAATTAAAAATTGATTTCTAAATCAAAATATATAGGAGATATTAGATAAAAGAAATAGAATAAAGAATTATTGGAAATGGATGCATTCTATGAGTTATATTGGAGAAATTATGGAGTCTTTAATTTACCTTGATTAGGTAAGGAACCCATAAGTCCACAGCTAAATAAAGACAAAGTTTTAAGAGAAGAGAATACTCCAATGCTTTGCAAAATGTTGTTGTCGAGATAGGAAAGGTCTAGAAATATTTCCTCCACATTGTTCCATACATGCAATTCTGAGTAATCATAGCATAAGAGGTATTCTTAGATGTTAATCAACAAACAACTACTAATTTACGTCCTTTCGGAAAAATTAATGACTTACCTTGATCCTGAGCAGCCATAGTCTTGTTTAGGTAATTCTCTCGTAGATAAAAGGTCTTAACTGATGGGAATGCATCTACTAATTTTAGCAGTAGTGGAATGCTTCCATTGGTGAAAACCCCATTTAGACTAAGAACTTTTAACTTTTTCAAACTTTTATACTCTGTAAATGAAAAAAATAAACAAGTGAAAATTTCAATTTTGTAGATAAGATTATATATTCAAGATTTATGCAAGATGAATTTTTAATAGAGAAGAATATTGAAACGTTAAATATTTTTAATATAAATTTTAATATACGAAACAATAAAAAAAAATGAAAATCAAACAAAACGGTAACATGAAAAGGTAAATTTTTTTAAACGGTAATAAGAATGCGTAGTAATCTAAAACAGAATGACAAAAGGCAAACAAGTCCAAGTCTAAGACACAACAAGGTAATACAAACAAAAAGGGAAATATTTGATATGCCGTTGCAACACTTCTTAAAGAAAGCAATTATCTAAGGCAAATACATATCATTTTCTAATTAGTAATCAATTACAATGAATTTCTTCCTTTAAAAAATTGGCCATTAATTTTAATAAGAGCATTTCACCTATAATCATTGTAATACGATTAAGCAATCACAATTCAAAATTGCATGAGGTCTAACAAAATTTTATATGGAGGTCACACTTATAAATGATTGATTCTTACGTAATTCTTTATTATAATTAGAGAATTGTAGTATTGTAGTAAAAAGCATATAATAATAATTAATTTCTTCCTTTAAAAAATTGAGTATTAAATTTTAATACGCTAAATTTGTTGATCATTAAAACATCTACATCATTATAAACCTCACAAATAAAAATAGAAAATTTATTTAAATCCATACCTTTACAGGCCACAAATTCATTCAGATCATTAGAGCTCATATCCAGTTCCTCTAAGTTGATAAAAGCACCCAAGTCTGGAAAAAAAAAATAAATAAACGTCATTAAATCACCTGAAAACGTGAAATTTGTTTTTTTTAAGTATTTATAAGAGTTGAAATTTTGGTTGAAAAGTAATAATTAATTAGATTATGACTTAAATCAAGCATTTAGAATTGGTCAATTTTAACTGTCTCCCAATATCTATAAATAATTTACATAATTTCATCATTAAAGAAAAAAATAGATGAACTTATTTGTTATATCATCTTGAAACATGAATTAAGATTTTTGTTAACAAATTCAAAATTTTTGCCAAAAAAGTAATGTTACCTTTCATATCTATTGATCCATTTAACTGATTGGAGCTTATATCCAAATACTTCAAATTTGAAAGCCCGCTAAGTAATGCAAATATGCTGTCCTTAATGAGATTACCACTCAAATCAAATTCTTCTAAATGGGTTAAGTTCAGCTGTCTCCCACTATCTACATAAGGTTTACATAATTTCATCACTAAAAAAAGATTTACATAATATTTAATTATATATAACAATGTAACTAATTGAGCAAATATAAATGCATACCTCGTAAGGATTGAAGGCTTTCAATTCTGTTGTAGTATAAATACAACTTCTTCAAATTCATCAAATTATTCAATTCTATGTCCAAGTTCAATTCAAATAATCATTATGTTAGCCTGGTTACTCAAATAATCTTTTACTAAATATTTTTAATGACTTTATAATGGAGTAAACGGAAAAACAAATCTAAAGCTTTAAGTGAAGAGGAAAAATCCCCAAATGTGATATGAGATTTTACCTATTTGATGAGCAAAAAGGTTCTAAAACAGAATTAAAAAAAAAAAAACTGTAATAGCTTTACCTTCAATATCTATTGAGCCTTGCAATTGGTTGTCCCCCATATACAGGGACTTTAGACTCGGAAGGCCAGAAAGGAATGCAAAAGTGCCATTCTTGAAGAGATTATTAGTTAAATCAAGAACCTCCAAATTGATCATCCTTAGTTGTATCTCCTTTCCTGTAGAAGAATATTTCTATTATATGCCATTGTTAATGGAAAATTTTATACATTGATTACATAATTAAAAACTTAGTTGAGTGAATTGAAATATATATTTATACCTTGCTTTGATGGTTGAAAGCTTTCAATTCTATTGCTGCTTAAATCCAAGTTCTTCAAATTTGTCAAATTATTCAATCCTATTCAATGCCAATGAATAATTAATAGTTCATATTAAAGCAAATGATATGCAACACCTTTTTCTAAAACAACAATTGATTTGAACGTAAAAGAAAGATAAAGCAAGTTTACCTATTTGATGAGCAAAAAGGTTCTAAAACAGAATTAAAAAAAAAAAAGCTGTAATAGCTTTACCTTCAATATCTATTGAGCCTTGCAATTGGTTGTCCCCCATATTCAGGGACTTTAGACTTGGAAGGCCAGAAAGGAATGCAAAAGTGCCGTTCTTGAAGAGATTATTAGTTAAATCAAGAACCTCCAAATTGATCATCCTTAGTTGTATCTCCTTTCCTGTAGAAGAATATTTCTATTATATGCCATTGTTAATGGAAAATTTTATACATTGATTACATAATTAAAAACTTAGTTGAGTGAATTGAAATATATATTTATACCTTGCTTTGATGGTTGAAAGCTTTCAATTCTATTGCTCCTTAAATCCAAGTTCTTCAAATTTGTCAAATTATTCAATCCTATTCAGTGCCAATGAATAATTAATAGTTCATATTAAAGCAAATGATATGCAACACCTTTTTCTAAAACAACAATTGATTTGAACGTAAAAGAAAGATAAAGCAAGTTTAACTATTTGATGAGCAAAAAGGTTCTAAAACAGAATTAAAAAAAAAAAAAGCTGTAATAGCTTTACCTTCAATATCTATTGAGCCTTGCAATTGGTTGTCCCCCATATTCAGGGACTTTAGACTTGGAAGGCCAGAAAGGAATGCAAAAGTGTCGTTCTTGAAGAGATTACTACTTAAATCAAGAACCTCCAAATTGGTCATCCTTAGTTGCATCTCCTTTCCTGTAGAAGAATATTTCTATTATATGCCATTGTTAATGGGAAATTTTACGCATTGGTCACGTAAATAAGAACTTAATTAAGTGAATTGAAATATATATTTATACCTTGCTTTGATGGTTGAAATCTTTCAATTCTATTGCTGCTTAAATCCAAGTTCTTCAAATTTGTCAAATTATTCAATCCTATTCAATGCCAATGAATAATTAATAGTTCATATTAAAGCAAATGATATGCAACACCTTTCTCTAAAACAACAATTGATTTGAACGTAAAAGAAAGATAAAGCAAGTTTAACTATTTGATGAGCAAAAAGGTTCTAAAACAGAATTAAAAAAAAAAAAAAAAGCTGTAATAGCTTTACCTTCAATATCTATTGAGCCTTGCAATTGGTTGTCCCCCATATTCAGGGACTTTAGACTTGAAAGGCCAGAAAGGAATGCAAAAGTGTCGTTCTTGAAGAGATTACTACTTAAATCAAGAACCTCCAAATTGGTCATCCTTAGTTGCATCTCCTTTCCTGTAGAAGAATATTTCTATTATATGCCATTGTTAATGGGAAAATTTATGCATTGGTCACGTAAATAAGAACTTAATTAAGTGAATTGAAATATATATTTATACCTTGCTTGGATGGTTGAAAGCTTTCAATTCTATTGCTGCTTAAATCCAAGTTCTTCAAATTTGTCAAATTATTCAATCCTATTCAATGCCAATGAATAATTAATAGTTCATATTAAAGCAAATGATATGCAACACCTTTTTCTAAAACAACAATTGATTTGAACGTAAAAGAAAGATAAAGCAAGTTTATCATGAATATGAGTGGTTCCTTCCAAGTGATTTGTACTCAAACTTAAAATCCTTAAAGATGAAAGACCATTCATATGAAACAATATGTTATTTTTCAAAGAATTGTCCCCTAAATCAAGAGTTTTCAAATTACTAAGTCTTGAAAGCCATTGAAAACCTGTAACGAAAAAAGATTAGTATTTTAATTAATGTATATAATTCATAATCATAATTAGATTGGTTTTAACTCTACCGTTTGCATAAGTTGATCCTGTGAACAAGTTTCCTGCTAGATATAAATCCTTGAGAGATGAAAGCTGACTCAAAGATAATAAAATTGTATCATTGAGGTAATTGTAACTTAAATCAAGGATCTCCAAATTTAGCTTTGCAAAACCTGCAAGAGAGTTCTTTTAAATATATAATAAGGACTTAGTGGCTTTTCATCAATAAAACAAAAATAGAATTAAATATGAAATTGTAAAAATGAAGAACTGATCAATGAATTTTCATATTGCAAATTAACAATGAAATAATTGAAGATGAAAAGGCAAAAGCGACCTTCATTTTCAACAAAACCAGCGATGTTATTCCCTGTCAAATAAAGATGCTTCAGTTCCTTGAAAGGAAGAAACAAGGAGGCATTAAGATACCGTCTTTCGTTGCCGAGCCATCTTGTATTATTAAGAGAGAGTCCTATGACTCGCTTGGAGGAGAAGGAGGAGGAGGTGTTGCACTCGACCCTATCCCATTGACAGCAATCTGAACCCTTGATCTCATCAACCCAACTGTTCAGATCGTTGTGAGGATTGAAGAAAGGTTTGAGTTGCAAGAGAGCAATCCTCTCTTCCTCCCAACAGGCATCAGTACTATACCATCTGCATCCTTCTAACAACAACAGCAACACACTCAACAACAACCATTTTGGTTCCATCATCTCTTTTTCTTTATATATGATCTCTATATTTTCAATTCTCTCTTAACTGCTAGTTCTAAATATATAACGATAAGCCTTGCATCAAGCTTAATATATATAGACAATCAAGGTGGTCTTCGATCGTTTAGACTCCGTGTTGTAGGAAAGAAAGAAAAGGGAAAGTAAAAAAAATATTAGAACTTTTTTCCCCTCGTCCTTTCCTTCTTGCTAAAAGGAGTGTTAGTCTCTTTCTTTGTCTTCGCTCATCTTTGGTAAATTCTACTATTTTTGGAATTGAAATTTGTATAAAATAGTCACTGAAATCACTCTGTCGAAAGTGGCCGATATAATTTAGAAAAAAATTTTGCAATAAGACAATGACTTTTATTTTCCTCAAATTAAAAATCATATTTAGAGCAAAATTGTCTCAATAATAAGAAAGAGGGATTGGAAGCATTAGGTGTTGTGATCAAATCTCATTGTATATATGTTGGATTTAATTTAAATTTTCTGTAAATATACTATTTTTCTATTATTCAGTTGTTTTGGTTATTATTTTTTTTTGTACCAATGATCAATCTTGATAAAAAAATCATTCATTTCACAATCGTTCTCTTAGTTGTTATAGTTGGAGTACTTGTTAAACCCAACTACTTTCTAGGCTATTGGTCAAAAGATTTAGATCCAGTCCTAAATATGATTTTTTTAAGGCTTGAGTTCAACGTTGAGAATTTTATTATATTAATAAATAATATATTTTAATTAAAATTTAATTTTATAATATTAATATAAAATATTTTTAACATTTTAATAACAAATTTAATTGAAATAAGTAAATGAGTTTGGGAACATTTCACCTATAATTTTTTTATAACAATATTATAATTATTTAATTACATTAAGAAATTATACATGGGTCCACCACTTATAAGTGTGATTTTTATATAAAATTTTAATAAATCTCACATAATTTAAATTGTGATTAGTTACTATAATAATTGTAAATGATACAATTGATTTTTCTTTTTTTTTTTTTTTCATTTTGTAATAAATACTTTAGGGCATAATGTGACTTACGTGAAATCGTGGAGTATGGGTTAAAAATTGTTTCCACGTTTTTATTTCTTCCTGGAAGAACCTTTTATTGCATGTTCCATTTGATTTCTATTTTTTTAAAAGGCATTTCATATTTACTTTTAAATCTATAAGTCTATAACATCTAATATAGCATTGTTTGAAAGGATCTTCACATTGGCGTCAACCTTAAAATTCACATTGTCTTCATATCCACGTTATTTAATTGGATTATTTACTTGGATTCTTAAAGTATATATGAATACAAAATGTTGTGATTTGTCTACGAGTTTTTCATTTTCTTTTCTGATTTCTTTGTAAATGATTAATAAAATAGTAGTAAACGATCAATAATATGATATTAAATTTCATAATTTTAATACTAAAAATTTACATAAACTATTAATAAAGGATAAAAGAAATTTATGCTTCATATATCAATAGAATGAAGCTTTCGCTTTGTATAGGATATATTTTAAAAAAATCATTTATAAAAATAATTTTAAATTGAATAATATGGTAAAAAATAATACTTAAATTTTTTTTCTTTAATTTTTAGTTTTTCAAAATAGTTACTTTAATATCAAATTGCACTTTTGGCTTTTATACATAAAAAAAAATTCCAAAAAGTGAAAAAAATTAAAACATAAATAGAAAAAACTGAATAAAAAAAATAACTATTGGTCTTTTAAAAGCAAAAGCAATGTCGGTTGTTGGCCAAACCTAAAAGAAAGTTGTTGAGAAATTAACTCCAACTTGCTTGACACTTCAGTCATTTCTTCCCCGTTAGTTTTACTTAAGCGTGAATAACGTTTTAATTTGTTGAAAGTCTTGTGCTTCGTTTTACACGCAAAGGCACGCACTTTATCTCATTGCAAAATTTTTGTAAAGTACGTCGGCAACTTTCAAGAAAATGTGATTTTAATAATAAATTAGTTTATTCAAGTTTTAATTCCTGAAATTTACCATCGATGAGAGTAGAGAACAAAAGACACTAATACTCTTTTAGGCAAAAAGAAAAAGAAACCAAACAGAGTCTACGCAAGAACCTTGACTTGCCAAAGTTTTTTATGTTTACTTCAAATTAATTGTGTTATTATATTATAAAAAATTATTTTTTAATTTTATTTTATAATATATTTAAAAATATTAAAAGATTAGTATAAATATATTTTCAATATTTTAATGATAAATTAAAATAAAATGCAGAGCCCACCAAACCTAAGATTTCTTGATTTCAACCGTGCTCGGCTCCTCTTAGTTCATGGACACCTTTTTTTTTTTTTCCTCAAATTATATATTTTTAGAGAATTAAGAATACCAATTATTTTTGCAACTCCATGAATTACTCACTTCTTGCAAATAACACGATTAGGATGTTACTATTTTTAAAATTTATTATATTTTAAGTGTTATATTAGAAATATTTAAAATTTAAGCATCATATTAAATATTTTATTATAATTTATAAATCATTCATAATATTAATTATTTTTATAATGTACCACCATAAACAGAATGTCGGCTATATAAAATAATGTAAATATTTTTATAATAGCTTGATATTAGACTTGTCTATGTGTCAGACCATATGCTAGTCTCAATTCAATCAAGTCTTAAGCAAAATTTTTAAAGCTTTTAACAAGGTTTATTGCTTATTTTGTTCTCGTTAAACAATATTTGTTAATTTAATTTAAAATATATTTAAAAATAGTAAATTGTTAATATAAAAATCTTTTTAATGATAAATAAAAATGAATTGCAAAACCCACCAAACCTAAGAATTTTAGGTTTCAACCAAACTCGGCTCCTTTTAGTCCATAGACACCTTTTTTTTTTTTTTTTTCAAATAATATGTTTTTAGAGAATTAAGAAAGCCAATAATTTTTGTAGCTCCACGGTTAATCATCCCTTGCAAATACCATGATTAGGATGTTACTTTATTTTTAAAATTTATAGATATTATATTGTTTTAGGTATGTTTAAAATTTAAATATCATATTAAATACTTTATTATAATTTAAAAATCATTCATAATATTAATCATTTTTATAATTTTCTACCATAAATTAGATGTTGTCTATATAAAACATTGTAAATGCTTCTATGATATCTTGTTATTAGACTATACTTAACCATTTGTGTATTCGTATCATTTAAATATCAAAATTTATGTATTTGTA
Source organism: Durio zibethinus (assembly GCF_002303985.1). The sequence goes on along the minus strand of NW_019168026.1, from coordinate 13,451,353 downwards.
TTGTATTTTATATGAAAATTATATATCATAATTTATATCAACATAAAAATATAAAATATATATTTTTGTTTTTATTAAACTTATGTATAATTATTACTAAAATTTTACAATAAAACAAATATGTGCCTCTGCATGTAAACCAAGCAATAGAGTTTTATTTTCCACAAATTAAAACTTTGTTCATACTATCAATAAAGTTTTGTCTGAATAATAAGAAAAAGGGATTGGAAGCAATAGATTTTATAATCGAATCTCATGTATGTTGGATTTAATTTAATTCTATGTTGGTTTATATTGATTTGTTTATTGATTTTTCTTTAAATATACTATTTTTTTACCAATGATCAATCTTGATTAAAAATCATTCATTTCACTATCATTCTCTTAGTTGTTATAGTTGAAGTAGTTGTTAATTATTAGGTGTTTATAGACCCAATTATTATCTAGGCTATTGGTCAAAGACATTGATCCAATCCTAAATATGTTTTTTCTACCTAAGTAGATTTGTTCTAAAGTCAAGCTAAGCCTAAAAGCTCGTCAAATTTTGAAAAAGTTTAGACAAAAAATAAAAGTATATTAAATGGGCATGGGCACATTTTTATAAGCTTGTTTAAATTTCGGGTTGGGTATGGAAAAATTAAAATCCGAATCCGATCCGACTCAAATAAAATATATATAATTGAAATATTATAATTATATAAATATATATAAATATATGAAATTTTTTTTATATATTTAAAAAAAGGATTTTCTAATTTTTGTTATATAAATTAGGTTTAATGGAGGGGCTTGGTATTTACTTTTTCAAATTTGGTTGACCTTAAAAAAATTTTTGAGACTCAAAATATCAGATCAAACCAAACCTAAGCAAGCATATAAACTATTAATATAAAAAATTGACCCAACCTAGATCAGCCTATAAACACCTCTATGCTTGAGTTCAACGTTGAGAATTTTATTTAACAAATAATAAATTTTAATTTTAAAATATTAATATAAAAATATTTTTAACATTTTAATAACAAATTTAATAACAGGTAAATCAACTTTGGAGTATTTCACCTACAATTCTTTTTATTATAATTCTATAATTATTCAATTACTTAAAGAATTATGTATGGATCTATCACTTATAAATGTGAATTTCATATAAAATTTTTATAAATTTCATATAAATTTTAATTATAACTAGTTACTATAACAATTGTAAATGATATACTTTTTTATTTTATTTTGTAATTAATACTTTAGCTCGTAGTGTGACTTTTACATGAAATCGTGGAGTTTGGGTTAAAAAATTCTTTCCACCCTTTCCTTGTGGTTTCTTCTTACATTCTATTTCTTCGTGGAAAGAAGAATTTTTATTGCAAGTTCCATTTTCTTTTTTTTTTTTTTTGAAAAGCATTTCATATCTATTTTTAAGTCTATGAGACTATAACATCAAATATTATATTGATTGAGAGGATCTTGACATTGCTGTCAACATTGAAATTCACATTGCCGTGATATCCACGTTATTTAATTGGAATATATACTTGGATTCTTAAAGTATATATGAATATAAAATATTGTGATTTGCCTATAAGTTTTTCATTTTCTTCTTTATTTCTTTGTAAATGATGAATAAGATAGTAACAAACGATTAATAACATAATACCAGAAGCCATAACTGTGATTGTAAAATTTACATAAGCTATTTGTCATAACGTCTAGATCCGGGGATCTATCGCTAGACATTGGTTTTAGAGAGTCGCCACCAATCTTTTTTATCTAGGTGTGATTGACCACCTATGGAATCTGTCCTTTCAGGAAACATCTAAGTTTAAGGGTCCCTAAAAGAATAGGTTCAGGTCTGCTAACCAGAACAAGGTTCGGGAGTTCGGTTACGTGTGAGGAAGGTTATAGCACCCTCACAACGCCCATCAAAAGATGGTACCAGCTTAAATTTATGTTATCCAAAAAGCCTTAAAATTTTACCAAGTAATTAGTTGTTGGAAATTATTCTCAATTGACTCTAATACTTTTAGCAGAAAATTGAGAAAATTCCCTCACCTCAGGAGTATGCAAGAAAGAATTACTGTTTCACTTGCAGAGGCTCCGTCGTCGGATTAATTAAAGAAAAATCAAAATAAAAATCAAAATAGAAAGGAAGGAAAGGATGATTGTTCTTGTGTAGGGAAAATTGATACTTTCAACTTTTCCCCAAAAATTTTTTGGAAATTTATTTTTAAGGAAAATTGATACTTTCAACTTTTCCTCAAAAATATATATTTTTTAATCGTTTTATCTTCAAGAGTTATTTAAAAGATGCTTGACAGATCAAAATTTCCTGTGAAACATTTTAAACTTACTTGGTATCCAACACGAGAACAAATGAACATCTTCTTGCACCACCTTTGCTTACGAGATGGTGATTGAATTAAGTGCATCGATTCTTGACCCTTTAAGACACCGATACATGTATAATGTTTCAACAAAGTCAACCATCTCCTTCTCAACAGCAAACCTAGTCACTTCAACCACTAGGCGAGGCGTAACATGGACAGTCTCCTGACAACCTTGATGAGTTAGTTTACAGGAGGACATCCAAAGGAACCTCATGTTATAGTAGCGATGCAAACCAGAAAACAAAGCTGCATCCCCAAATGGGCCAAGGCATCCCAACAAGAAGTGAAGTTTTGTTGCTGTATCTAAATCCCTTAACAACTGCAGCAACTACCATTGTTTTAATAACAATCACTAATATTACAGCTGCTAGCAATATATCAACGTGATTCCAAAGGAAATGCACATGAATCAACATCCCCAATACTGGCCAGGAAGAGAGCAACAAAGCAATTGCGAATTTGCTCCACTTGTTCAAGTGTATGCTGATTCAAATCAGAGGTTGATATCATCATTCCAGCAACAAATGAACCCAGCTCATCACCAAACAGCAAGCAAGCAAAAATGCTATGGATGTCAACTGATAGAGCTCCTTAGTCAACGATTTAGTCGTGGATAGTACTCCTTGAAGGACACCAGAACTGCCACCTAGAATTGAAGTAAAGCAAACAGCAAACCCACAGCACAGTCCTCCACATAACTGCAAAAAACATATAGCGAAATTGTTATACCACCCGAACACGTGAAGAGAAAATTTTGAAGAAAACCTCCAAGGACAGCAACTCCTCGAATAACACGAAGCTTTGTTGTTGAAAACTCCAAGCTTGATGTGTGAATCCTTGGCTGCATATTTTGGTGTAATTGATTGGGCTGCTGTTGCAAACCCAATTGTTGCTGCAGCTGAGTAGTCTGTAATTGCATCTGTGATATCAGTTGCTGCCTTTCGCATCATCCAATCTGTGCTCCCAAGGCGTTCATGGATGCTTTGCCGCAAGGATTCCAAGCTCTGAGGTGCAATTGCTCCCTCCTGTGACAAACTCGCCACTACCGCCAAAAGGGAAGCCTTAGCCATAAAATTCTGATTATTCAACAGCTTGCAAGTCCTTGGACACAGCTTCTGAAAAGCAGCCAAAGGAGGATCAGTTGCACATTCCACCATCTTAGCCATACACGTTGCTCGACGTAACAAAGTGGAGCGCCTTTTCCAACGTGTTCTCCAAAGCAGGTTCTACAGGTGATCTTCCACCTCCTCTTTCGAAGCAAAGCCTTCCTTCATGGACTATCGCCACGGCTCCTGAGTTCGAGACCGAGACAGCTGCGATTGGGCTCAGCTTGCGCCTGTGCCAACTTTTGTTGCTCAACAGACCTGTTCATGCGCTCAAGCAAAATTGGTAGCGGGATCAGGGGAATTTTTTTTGTCAGTTTCTGATCTCTGGATCTTTCTTCCTGTTGCTGCTCCTTAGCTTCCTGTAATTTTCTGCACAAGAGTGATCAGCAATGCAAGAGAAGGAACCAAAAGATGAACCAAACACTGTTCACGGTTGCGTTCCAGCAATAAATCAGATGCAGAATTTATTCAGTATCCTCGTCAACAAGATATTCAAAGGACAAAGTAAATTGCAAGTCTCCTTTGGACCCTAGGGGTTAGCCGCTAATGTTTGACCAGCAAGCATTCGTGATCTCCTTCGTTGGGTAACTTCGTTTTGGCTCGAGAGGGTGCCTCCAGCACCTCGATCTAACGGGATGCCCCCAGGATTTTGATTTTGCGATAGACCATGATCCCGGACGGGATCATCATTCATTGTGGGTGTAATACCTGAGATATACCACTCACTGCTTCTGTAATATTTTACGGACTGCAGGAAGTGAAAATGGTGGAAAAGTCATGTATCACACCCCGAATACCCTCATGATCCTCTTTCCACATACCACTGTCATAAAAACCAATCCCTGACTTGATTATGCCTTCGCCTCTGAACACACGAAGCATGGGAAAGAACTTGTCTTTTTATCACCAGCTTGAAGCCGCTGAACCCGAGACTGACATCTCCAGAATTCCTTTTCCCTCTTAAGATCCTGCTTCAATGATTTCGCCTTTACATGGTCACACACGGGCTGTCTAGCTAGCTTCTCCATTTCAGCAGCTCAACCCGAGGTTCCAAGCTATGTCACATCTGCCGTTTGCTCAGAGGGCAGTCAAAGGCACGTCACCATTGACAAATGCGATGTCTTGGTCTCTAAACACTTCATGGAAGGGGAGATCGCCCACCAAAGAGAGGCCTTGAGGGCTGGTGGAGATGGGGGCTTTCCCCCTCTTTCTTCTCTCCTATTCGGACTCCTCCTCTTATTCAGATTACTCCTCTCTCTTTTTTTTCTCCCCTTTTTTTGCCGTCTCCTATTCGGATTCTTCTTCTCTCCTATTCCGATTTCTCCTCCCTCTTTTTTCGTTTTATAAAAACTATGCTGTTTTTTTATAGAATTTCAGTTCTATTCCACTTAGTCCTCCAATGCTAAAGATTAGCCACCAATCATGCTTTTTGATCATCATCCAACTTAATCTCAATCTTTCCTTTTTTTTCAAAAAAAATAATCAGATAATAAAAAAATGATAAATATGAAATAAAAAAATATAAAATAAAAATGAATAAAAATTCCTGCAACTGAGCTTGGATTTGTCTCAATTGACAAAGAATCCTGGACAAAATAGGGTGTCTACAGCTGCCCCTCTTTGCACATTTTTTGTGAAACAGAAATTGTGTAAAGACGTAGACACCCATTTAAGACTCAACTAGATTTTTTTTTTTCATTTTTTTCTTTTTCATTTTTTTCTTTAATAAAAAAATCTTGATCAAAGCTCCTCTAAACAGAGGTTCAATGATTTTGAAAAACATAAACAAAGCTCCTCTAAATATAGGCAACTTTTTTTGTTTTTTTTGTTTTTTTTTTGTGTTTTTTTTTTTGTTTATGTTTTTGTTTTTTTTTACCCAAGCTCCTCTAAACAGAGGCTCAACGACTTTGAACAAAATAAATTGCTCCTCTAAACAGAGGCAACGAACTTTGGAAAGTAAAATTGCTCCTCTAAACAGAGGCACCACGACTTTGGGAAATTAAATTGCTCCTCTAAACAGAGGCACAACGACTTTGAGAAATTAAATTGCTCCTCTAAACAGAGGCACCACAACTTTTGGAAAGTAAATTGCTCCTCTAAACAGAGGCGACGAACTTTGAAAAGTAAATTGCTTCTCTAAACAGAGGCACCACGACTTTGGGAAATTAAATTGCTCCTCTAAACAGAGGCACCACGACTTTTGGAAAGTAAATTGCTCCTCTAAACAGAGGCACCACGACTTTGGAAAGTAAATTGCTCCTCTCAACAGAGGTACCACGACTTTTGAAATGTATGTAAATTGCTCCTCTAAACAGAGGCACCACGACTTTTGGAAAGTAAATTGCTCCTCTAAACAGAGGCACCACGACTTTGGAAAGTAAATTGCTCCTCTCAACAGAGGTACCACGACTTTTGAAATGTAAATTGCTCCTCTAAACAGAGGCAACGAACTTTGAAAGTAAATTGCTCTTTGACAATCATGTCCAAAGGAGTTGAAAGTTGTGTTTGAAGGGATTTCAGGAGATTATGCCCAAAGGTCTTATAAATCAACCCTGATACCAAGAGACGTCCTATTTCAAGGATTAGGAACTTACCTGACAAGTTTCTTCTCAAACTTGCAAAGTCTTTTCATATCTATCTTTTCCATGTGGGATGTTGGAACACCCCTGCTTCTTGAATTTGTACACTATACTTTCCTGAAAGTAGTGTATGCTATGCAAATGCATATGAATTTCAATGCATGCTATGCAAATGTTGGTCAATCAATTCCTGTTCAATGTATGGTACTCAAGTTTCTCAAGCTCTTTTCTTTCTTGGGTGTCAAGCCCTTTGATTCTTCAAGGATCCAATTACACTGCTTTTCTAGGATCGAACCAGTGTAGTTCTTAATTGTCTCTTCCATTCAGATTCTTCCTTGTTCTATTTTTCAATACTTTGGAATAAGCTTCATCAATCGATCATCACTTGACCATCATTCAATGAATTTCTCAGCACTAACCAATTTCAAAACAAGTTTCATCCACCATCACTGAGTCATTGCTCACAGGTGTCTCAGCATTAACCAATCCAAAACAGACTTTGTCCACTGATTGTTCTCATCATTCAATCATATCTTGCAAGTCATATCGACCAATTCATCCTTGTACTCATCACTTTTCAAGATTTGCCCCATTATATTCTTCATTCGGTCACATCATATATCCTTCCAAATCATCATTTCTTCATTTTGTTACCACCATCATCTTAGATTTCTTTTCAAATGAATGCAAGACTCTTTTAAGCGTATATTCATTCATTCATTATCATTTCAAATCCTGACAAATACAATGCAATCAAGCATTTTCTCAATTCATTCTAGGGGTGAAACAATAAGAAAAAACAAGGTGAATTATCAATGGAGATCTATTTTGGTATAAAACAAATGGGAAAGGAAATGAATTGGATGTCATTGAGATGGATGGTATGTCCAAATGATGAATATTCAGACAATTCTCAACATTAATTTAGGATTCTTTTTCAAAAACTCATTCCATTTACTGTTGAAGTCATCTTGAGCCTGGCGAACTTTACCCCAGTCTTTGAGGGATCTTCCATTCATGTGAGCCATTTGACTTGGATCTTTTTCTATCAACCTTTCAGGTTTTCAATCTCAATCTTTTTTCATTTTCTTTCTTCTTTCTTTCTTTTTTTTTTCTTTTTTCATCATCTTTCTTTTTTTTTTCATTTTTTTATTCATTGTTGATATCTTTCATACATCAAACTCTAGAGCAATGTAGCATGATTCCATTGCTACATCATGAGCACGTCTTTGTTCAACATATGACCATTCAAGTTGAGTATTCACACTTGATCCAAATGGACTTTTCAAGGTTGTAATGTAGGCCAAGATGAAGGGTCATAAAAAAAAATGGATATAATAGGCTCAAAACATGTATTAAAAAGGTTCAAAACCAAAGGATCATTTGATGCAGCTTGGCATTTTGCCCCCACATCATTTCACTACTTTTTTCTTTCATCACACAAAGGATTCTCATTACTTTGCCCCAAGTCATGTGTGGCATTTATTTTTCTTTTGCTTTTCTTCCTCTTTCCATCTTTGAGACCTTTTGTGGTGTCTTTTCTTTTTTCTTTTTCTTTTTTTTTTTTTTTCAAAAATTACCCTCCAGTGTAGAGGGTGATCCTTGGTTGGGGTTCTTCAGAAAAAAAATGATAGGCTCAAAGGGGTAACAATAAATGGTTTTTCAAATGGTAAAAGAAAAATGGCCATTTTTCATCTCAATTGTGAATACCTTTCTTGAACATCATCTATTGAACAAAGCTCATGAACTTGTATAAAAGATTGTACATCTTCAAGACATATCTATTTCACCTCCAGTAACAGCTTACTTTTTGCTCAAATCATCTTTCCATATTAATGTGGATGAGTTCTCAAAATTAAATCCCAGAATTACTGTCATCATTGTCTAAATATTCATCATCTGAAATTTAGGAATGGGAGTATAAAGTTATGAAAGGTAACGGAGCATGGAGTAATGGTCAAGTTAAAGAGAAAAATGTAATGAAATGCATTGACTTGCCTTTATTAAAATGATAACAAGTGAAGTCATATTACAAAAAGAAATCTAACATTATTTGAAAAGAAATCCTAAAATGACAGAAGAAACCTTCAACCAGCTTTATCTCCATTTTTTAAAATTGTCCCCTTATGCGATCAGGTGAAGAATCTCTATTGACATCTTGCCCCCCAATTCATTGTGACTCTTCGAACCCTTTCTGTTCTTGACTTTCACTCAGAGCGCTAACATTAGATGTTGTTGCTTTTCCTTGATCAAAACTTACCATTCCATCATTGATCAATCGTTGCACCTTATACTTTAAAACAATACAATTTTTAGTAGAATGGCCAGTAATTCCATAATGGTAATCACAGCGGGCTGTAGAATCATACCACTTTGGATAGGGTGGTTTAAGCGGTTTCATATGGCTGGGGGCAATCAAGTGGCTATTATAGAGTTCTCGATATAACTCTGTATAAGTCATAGGGATTGGATCAAATACAGGTTTTTCTCGAGTAGTCCGTTGTTCTCGTGAGCCACTTGCTAGGTTAGTAGGGCGAACTTGAGTTCTTACAGGAGCTTGAATGTTAAGGCAGTAAGTGGATGAATAAGATGGTTGTGGAGCTAACTGGTATGGGTAGGATGAGGCATTATTCACAGTAGGATAGTATGAAGAGTAACCTTGGGATGGATAGGGTTGATAACCCCTGAATTGTTGTCTATCAAAGCTCACAGCTTGAGCTTCAGCTTCTTTCTTTTCTGATGTCTTCTTGGTTTCTCCTCCTTTCAACTTATCATTTTTTATGGCATTTTCAATAATTTCTCCAGAGATCACCATGTCGGCAAAATTCTTCGTTGCATTCCCTATCATCTTTTCATAATAGGGAGGCTTCAAAGTGCTGACAAATAACACTGTAGTTTCTTTCTCTGTCAGAGGAGGTTATACCTGTGAAGCTATATCTCTCCATCTCTGGGCATACTCTTTAAAAGACTCGTTTGACTTTTTCTCCAGATTCTGCAAAGACAAACGATCAGGGGCCAAATCGATGATATGTCGATATTGATTGATAAAGTCATGTGCCATATCGCTCCAAGAGCGAATGCGAGTCCTATCCAGCTGAACATACCATCTGGCTGCAGAGCCAGTAAGACTGTCCTGAAAAACATGCATCAAGAGTTTCTCATCATGAGCATGAGCTGCCATCTTCCTGCAATACATGGTGATGTGGGTTTTGGGGCACTTTGTACCGTCGTATTTTTCAAATTTTGGTACTTTAAACTTATAGGGGATAACCACATCAGGAACTAGGCAGAGCCCAGCAGCATCAACTGACCCATAAAAGCTAAATCCTTCCACAGCCCTTAGCCTTTGCTTTATCATGCTAATTTTGGAGCTTTCCTCAGCTTCCACCCTTATCTTTTCCTTCTCCTTCTCTTCTAGATCAGGAATTGGTTCTGCTATCTTTTCAGTGAAGACAGGATTTATATTGCTGTTATACTGCCCTGGGTTGAAAGCTGATGGCATTCTCGGATATGTTGGATATGCGAAGTGTTGTGGCGGGACCTTTTGAGCAGAATGAGTTTGAGGTGGACCAAAACCTGGAGGGTACAGAGGGTCAGCCACTTCTTGTAATGGGGGAACTTGGTGGCTTATACTTTCTTCAACTCTTTTTCCTTTATTTATGTTATTAAAAGCTTCCAGAATCTTGCTTAGCTCACTTTCAATCTTTTCTTATGCTTTTTCTAGCTTTTCAAATCTATGAGAACTTTCTTCTTCCATTTGCCTTGCTCTGGATCTTGTGTTGTATGGATGAGCAGAGTTTTCGCTAGATGGAGCTATCCTCGGACCTTGAGTACCATACTTATGATTAGAAATATTATGCTGTGCCTTATGTATGATGCTTTGATACACAAATGAAATGTACATTTTTTGAATGAAATCTAGTATGAAATGAATGCAAATGATTGTGTTGAAACATGATCATGAAAAGAATACAGATGCATACAATCAGAAAAACAACATAGTTAGTTCCGTGGATGAAATGTAAGTGATGCTGATGCATAATGTTACATATGATAAAAATAATACACAAAGTTAAACAGTCAAAATGATTAGACAAACACCATTTTTATGTCCTAATTTCAAGGTATATCTATCATTGGGTAGAAAGGGCTCTATCTTAGGTGTAGGCACTCTTAAGGTTCACTACATGCGGTTTTAAGGTCAGAGTCTAAAGGTCCTCAAATTGTTCCTTACATCTTTGTCCATCACAGACTAGTAAGATACCCTAATCCTCACCCATTACAGGCTACAAGCGAAAAAGGTTCAATTTGAGTAAGAGTATTTCGCTAGCCACTGCGGAGGCATTAGACCTCACGAAAGCAATAGGTACTTTACTCCCTCCTAGAGGGACGGAGCTCGGGTGTAGAGCTCATGTTATGCACATGCACATGAATGACATAATTAACAAAGTAAATAAACATGAATGAATAATAACACATATATACAGAAGGGTTCAATTTTATTAGGCTTTTTGGATAACACAAATTATTTGCTGGCCTGACTCTCAAAGTCCCCAGTGGAGTCGCCAAGCTGTCATAACGTCTAGATCCGGGGATCTATCGCTAGACATTGGTTTTAGAGAGTCGCCACCAATCTTTTTTATCTAGGTGCGATTGGCCACCTATGGAATCTGTCCTTTCAGGGAACACCTAAGTTTAAGGGTCCCTAAAAGAATAGGTTCAGGTCTGCTAACCAGAACAAGGTTCGGGAGTTCGATTACGTGTGAGGAAGGTTATAGCACCCTCACAACGCCCATTAAAAGATGGTACCAGCTTAAATTTATGTTATCCAAAAAGCCTTAAAATTTTACCAAGTAATTAGTTGTTGGAAATTATTCTCAATTGACTCTAATACTTTTAGCAGAAAATTGAGAAAATTCCCTCACCTCAGGAGTATGCAAGAAAGAACTACTGTTTCACTTGCAGAGGCTCCGTCGTCGGATTAATTAAAGAAAAATCAAAATAAAAATCAAAATAGAAAGGAAGGAAAGGATGATTGTTCTTGTGTAGGGAAAATTGATACTTTCAACTTTTCCCCAAAAATTTTTTGGAAATTTATTTTTAAGGAAAATTGATACTTTCAACTTTTCCTCAAAAATATTTTTTTTTTTAATCGTTTTATCTTCAAGAGTTATTTAAAAGATGCTTGACAGATCAAAATTTCCTGTGAAACATTTTAAACTTACTTGGTATCCAACACGAGAACAAATGAACATCTTCTTGCACCACCTTTGCTTACGAGATGGTGATTGAATTAAGTGCATCGATTCTTGACCCTTTAAGACACCGATACATGTATAATGTTTCAACAAAGTCAACCATCTCCTTCTCAACAGCAAACCTAGTCACTTCAACCACTAGGCGAGGCGTAACATGGACAGTCTCCTGACAACCTTGATGAGTTAGTTTACAGGAGGACATCCAAAGGAACCTCATGTTATAGTAGCGATGCAAACCAGAAAACAAAGCTGCATCCCCAAATGGGCCAAGGCATCCCAACAAGAAGTGAAGTTTTGTTGCTGTATCTAAATCCCTTAACAACTGCAGCAACTACCATTGTTTTAATAACAATCACTAATATTACAGCTGCTAGCAATATATCAATGTGATTCCAAAGGAAATGCACATGAATCAACATCCCCAATACTGGCCAGGAAGAGAGCAACAAAGCAATTGCGAATTTGCTCAACTTGTTCAAGTGTATGCTGATTCAAATCAGAGGTTGATATCATCATTCCAGCAACAAATGAACCCAGCTCATCACCAAACAGCAAGCAAGCAAAAATGCTATGGATGTCAACTGATAGAGCTCCTTAGTCAACGATTTAGTCGTGGATAGTACTCCTTGAAGGACACCAGAACTGCCACCTAGAATTGAAGTAAAGCAAACAGCAAACCCACAGCAATTGTTATACCACCCGAACACGTGAAGAGAAAATTTTGAAGAAAACCTCCAAGGACAGCAACTGCTCGAATAACACGAAGCTTTGTTGTTGAAAACTCCAAGCTTGATGTGTGAATCCTTGGCTGCATATTTTGGTGTAATTGATTGGGCTGCTGTTGCAAACCCAATTGTTGCTGCAGCTGAGTAGTCTGTAATTGCATCTGTGATATCAGTTGCTGCCTTTCGCATCATCCAATCTGTGCTCCCAAGGCGTTCATGGATGCTTTGCCGCAAGGATTCCAAGCTCTGAGGTGCAATTGCTCCCTCCTGTGACAAACTCGCCACTACCGCCAAAAGGGAAGCCTTAGCCATAAAATTCTGATTATTCAACAGCTTGCAAGTCCTTGGACACAGCTTCTGAAAAGCAGCCAAAGGAGGATCAGTTGCACATTCCACCATCTTAGCCATACACGTTGCTCGACGTAACAAAGTGGAGCGCCTTTTCCAACGTGTTCTCCAAAGCAGGTTCTACAGGTGATCTTCCACCTCCTCTTTCGAAGCAAAGCCTTCCTTCATGGACTATCGCCACGGCTCCTGAGTTCGAGACCGAGACAGCTGCGATTGGGCTCAGCTTGCGCCTGTGCCAACTTTTGTTGCTCAACAGACCTGCTCATGCGCTCAAGCAAAATTGGTAGCGGGATCAGGGGAATTTTTTTTGTCAGTTTCTGATCTCTGGATCTTTCTTCCTGTTGCTGCTCCTTAGCTTCCTGTAATTTTCTGCACAAGAGTGATCAGCAATGCAAGAGAAGGAACCAAAAGATGAACCAAACACTGTTCACGGTTGCGTTCCAGCAATAAATCAGATGCAGAATTTATTCAGTATCCTCGTCAACAAGATATTCAAAGGACAAAGTAAATTGCAAGTCTCCTTTGGACCCTAGGGGTTAGCCGCTAATGTTTGACCAGCAAGCATTCGTGATCTCCTTCGTTGGGTAACTTCGTTTTGGCTCGAGAGGGTGCCTCCAGCACCTCGATCTAACGGGATGCCCTCAGGATTTTGATTTTGCGATAGACCATGATCCCGGACGGGATCATCATTCATTGTGGGTGTAATACCTGAGATATACCACTCACTGCTTCTGTAATATTTTACGGACTGCATGAAGTGAAAATGGTGGAAAAGTCATGTATCACACCCCGAATACCCTCATGATCCTCTTTCCACATACCACTGTCATAAAAACCAATCCCTGACTTGATTATGCCTTCGCCTCTGAACACACGAAGCATGGGAAAGAACTTGTCTTTTTATCACCAGCTTGAAGCCGCTGACCCGAGACTGACATCTCCAGAATTCCTTTTCCCTCTTAAGATCCTGCTTCAATGATTTCGCCTTTACATGGTCACACACGGGCTGTCTAGCTAGCTTCTCCATTTCAGCAGCTCAACCCGAGGTTCCAAGCTATGTCACATCTGCCGTTTGCTCAGAGGGCAGTCAAAGGCACGTCACCATTGACAAATGCGATGTCTTGGTCTCTAAACACTTCATGGAAGGGGAGATCGCCCACCAAAGAGAGGCCTTGAGGGCTGGTGGAGATGGGGGCTTTCCCCCCTCTTTCTTCTCTCCTATTCGGACTCCTCCTCTTATTCAGATTACTCCTCTCTCTTTTTTTCTCCCCTTTTTTTTTCCGTCTCCTATTCGGATTCTTCTTCTCTCCTATTCCGATTTCTCCTCCCTCTTTTTTCGTTTTATAAAAACTATGCTGTTTTTTTATAGAATTTCAGTTCTATTCCACTTAGTCCTCCAATGCTAAAGATTAGCCACCAATCATACTTTTTGATCATCATCCAACTTAATCTCAATCTTTCCTTTTTTTTTAAAAAATAATCAGATAATAAAAAATGATAAATATGAAATAAAAAAATATAAAATAAAAATGAATAAAAATTCCTGCAACTGAGCTTGGATTAGTCTCAATTGACAAAGAATCCTGGACAAAATAGGGTGTCTACACTATTAATAAAGGATAAAAAAATTCTTTCATATATCACTAGAATAAAGCCCTCGCTTTGCATGAGATTTTCTTAAAAAATATATTATAAAAAATAATATTAAATTGAATAATATGATAAATAATAATACTTTAAAAAATATTTTTTTAATTTTTAGTTTTCAAAAAATACTTACTTTAATATCCAATTGCACTTTTGGCTTTTATACAAAAAAAAAAGTCCTAAAAAGTGAAAAAAAGGAAAATGGAAATAGAAAAAACTAAGTACAAAAAGTAAATATTGGTCACTTAAAAGCAACTGCAACATTGGTTGTTGGCCAGCCCCCATAGAAAGTTATTGAGAAATTAACTCCAACTTGCTTGACACTTCACATTATTTATAGTCATATCTTCACTATTAGTTTTAGTTTAGCGTGAATAACGTTTTAATTTGTGGAAAATAAAAAGTCTTGTGCTTCGTTTTACACGCAAAGGCACTTACTTTATCTCATTGCAAAATTTTTCTATAAGTATGTCGGCCACTTTCAAGAAAGTGTGATCTTAGTGTGATCCTAGTAATAAATTAGTTTATTCAAGTTTCAATTCCCGAAATTTACCTTCGATGAGAGAAGACAACGAAAGACATTAACACTCCTTTTTGGTAAAAAGGAAAGGAAACCAAACAGAGTCTACGCAAGGACCTTGACTTGTCAAAGTCTTTTAAGTCTAGTTCAGATTGATTGTGTTATTATATTATAAAATAATTTATTTTTTAATTTTATTTTAGAATATATTTAAAAACATTAAAAGATTAGTATAAATATATTTTTAATATTTTAATTATAAATAAAAATGAAATGCAGAGCCCACCAAACCTAAGATTTCTATATGTCAACCACGGTCGGCTC
>NW_019168026.1:13390416-13435459 GCF_002303985.1 Durio zibethinus | reverse complement strand
CAATATATATATATATATATATAGATTTTATAGTTGATGCACTTATATAATTTTTTTAAATCACATATAGCCACACTGAACAGATTTTTAAAAATTTAAAATTGTAAAACATAACTAATAAAAATTGACATAATTCATTTTAAATTATTTTTCAAATTTAAAATTTGTTCATTTAAGTATAGATATTCTGTGTATCAAATATAAACTCTTAAATAATTTTCATTAAACAAACAGAGAAAAAAAAAAAGAAAGAAAGAAAGAAACTCTTAATTGGACCAATCTGAGATCTGCTAAATTTTTCTTAAGCTTTCCCGGTTGATCCTCACACTGAAAAAAAAAAAAAATACCATCAAGTTTCATTTTTATTTTTAATTTTATCAATTTGATAAATTTTGAGGAGAGAAAAGAGCAAATAAATATATTTAGTTTAGCGGGTGACATGACCCATTTGTTTAGTGTTCTTGTTTACCTTCTCAAGATCCACACCATCAAATCTTGTTCTGGTTCGTCCATTTTTCAAGCATTTACTTTGTTTTCTTCTGGGTTCATTTCATTTAATTTAATTCTGTTTTTTTTTCAATAATTTACTTCTCAAGATAAAAAGATAAAATGTTAGGTTATACTGAATGTGGGATTTTGTTAATTTATGTATTTTTCTGAACATTTTTTTTTGTAATTTAAATATATATATACGTATTTATATGGAGAGGATCAATTTATATAGTATAATTTTTTATATATTTTTTAACATTTGATTTTAATAAATTGAAAGGATTAGAAAGAAAAAAAATAGTTTAGTGACAATTTTAGTTGTTGGGTTTAGAGACAATGTTGAGATCAAGGGATTCGTACAAAGGTGGATTTGGAGGGGTTCATGGTTTGTTTACGTGGAGCTCCCGAAATGGTTTTTTTTTTTTTTTCGGTTGCTAATTTTCCTTCTATTTGTAGCAATAAATCTATAAGAAATTGAAATTTGCAAAACGAGGATCCTTCCGAAGGGACGGAAGATTTTATTGAAATCAAAAGGGGCTATGTATTTCTGTAGGATTATATTGTAGTTTAGCAGTTTTTATGTATTTCTGACTTATGATTCTGAGACAAATTTTATAAACTATGTATAAGAAAAGGGGCTAATGATAGGATAAAATTATGACTAAGAGATGATGAGATGATATTATAAATAAAATAAAATAATAAATAATTTTATTTTATATTTGATGTGTGTAAAGATTTTGATATGATAATTTTATTTGAGTAGAGATAACTTACATTAGAGTAACTTTTATAATTTTTTAGACCCTTGGATTAAAGTTAAATCCACGATTTATTTGAATCAAAATAATATTTTTAAATTTAATAATTTTGATCCAAGTTCCAAAAAAATGTAAGATTTACACTAGTGTAAGTAAATCCATTCTCTTTTTATTTATTAGTCAAAATTATTCTTTTTTAAAATTTATATAATTTAAATTATTGATATAATTTTAAAAGTATAATAATAAGGTATATAAATTTAATCTTATAGATTGAAAATAATCCTCTTCATTTTAAAAAGACTGAATTATCTTATGCCAAGGAAATTATCAGTGACAAATCTTGATATTTGATTTTGAAAGACTAATTAAAATTATACACTTTTTTCATTTGAGGTATTTCATTATATTTATTTATAATATAAAAGATATATGCAAGCATAATAAGCTCATATAATTATAAGTTTTATCAATTTGTAAATAAAAGTTTAAAGAAATGAAATATATCAAATAAATAATTTAAAACTAAATATATATATATATAAATAAATCAATTGTTAAAGTTAATAAATATATTTTTAATCAAAAAAAGTGAAATTAAAACTTTTTTACAATGGAAGTCAAAACCTATAGAATAGGAAAGAGAAATTGCAAGTGTTAATTTTATAGGAATTCATCTTTTAAGGAAAGTGAGTGAATTATTTAGGTTAAACTTCAATTTCAATGAAATTGAAAATTTGAGATTATGTATTACCAAATTATTCCAATCTTTTATAAAGTAGTCTTAATCTAACTTTTGTGATAAAAAAAAGTGCAAGACAATAAGTGAGTGTCAAAACTTTGTACAAGAAAATTTTTCATAAATGACTAAGAGAAGTCAATTTATAGAGCACTATAACAAAACTTAAGAAAGAACTATCCCAAGTTCATGATAAAATACAAAAGTTTTAAAATTATCCACGCTTATATTAATGACAAGAATTTTAAGAATAAATATACATATATGTTTTATGAAACAAATTATATCATCAATTTTAATTTAGTAAGAAAAATTGAAGACTGAAATGAGTTACCGTCGGTACTAGATAAAAACAAAAATAAAGAGGTTTGATGGTGTTGAAGTCATGGAGTCTTATTAAAAAAGTTTTTTTTTAAAAAAAATCAATTTGTGTTTTCTTTTAGTCTACATGGTTATGATTTATATTTGTGATAAATTTATTAATTTTAAAGATTTGTGAATAATGATTTGTGATTACAATAAATAGATAAATATATTGTGATTTTAACTCTTCTTAAATGGCAATACATAAATTTAGATTATAGAAATAAGTAAATAAAATTAACTGGTAATGTTGGAAACCAATTTAAATTCATGCTATTAGGCGGTCTTCAAATTTGGGAGAAAGGTCCTTGCCCTAACTATTGTCTGCTATTGAGGATAATTAATCTTCTTTGTAATTTTATCTTTTTTTTTTTTGGTACCAACCAAATATAATATATGATAACTATCATTTTATCTTATTTATTATCCAATACAGTAAACATAGATTGTTACTTAGGTTGTGCTGGTTTTTCATCAACCTACGAGGAGTTGATTTGGGGTGGCAGTGCCACCTAACTTTAGAGTTGCTTGATCTAGCTGATTATTTCTGTTTTAAAAGGTTACTTTGAGGGTGCAATGACTGGTGGATGCATGGGTGATTAAAGCCATTTTACTTATTGGAAGTTGGGGCAGTCATTGTGAGAAGTCAGAGATGCTTCAATAGAGGATGCAGTGAACAAAAGCTTTCTAAGATTGAGTGACCGTATGCTTACATGATCGAGGTTCTATCACATTATGGTAGAGTATTTGGAGCCTTTTCTTCATAACTTACATATGAGTACATATGTTAAAATCCACCGTACATATGAGTACATAAGGACTATAGCATCTTGGTCATATTACTGTTATAAAAGAAAAAATAGAACGTAATGAAACTAAAATTACTAGGAACCCTAGATCCTTGCTTTTATTCATAGGCATGCTACATCATTTGATTTATCACATTATATAAGGGACTATTCATGTGATTTCTATATCTTCTTCAAAGTAAACTATTGATTTTTTTATTGAATACATTTTCTTTGTGTTTTTCAAAAGTTAATTAACAAACTCAAGTTAAAATCTACCGTGTACCTCTGTAAATTTTAGGATGAATGTTAATGTAATTATTATAATTTAAAATTACGATGCAATTATTAAGTAATCAGTTTCATTCTATTTAAATTAGTGAAAAAAATCTTGTAAGTATAAACTCTTATACAAACTTTTTACATTAGAATACAAAAAATTCTTTTCTTATAACAAGTGCAATTAATCATGGTAGATATTGTTTGATCTTTGGTGCACCAAAACTTTAAAAAGATTTTGATTGGTCCCTATGTTAATGATTCGACTAAGAATTTGGCAGGAAGCCACAACGATGGAATACAACTTTTAATTTATTGGTGCAATTGTGGAATGTTATGGAATTCGACATGATTCGATGGACTAAAATTATTTATCCAAAGTCCATTCATTCATCGTGATAAAGACGATTATTCTCTAAAGTGATCATTTGGAGAAAGGTATTTGTCAAATATTTACCATTGAAACAAAGACCTTTTATGGCTGTCATTTTTAAAATTTTTATTAAAACAGATTCTCTATTTTGTAAGTAAAAGATAAAAGCATTAATCAATAAATCCAATGTTCGGATGCTTCTTATTATAATTAATCAAGCTATCATAAAATCAAAATATTATATAATTAATATGAATGAACAAAATTAAGATGCTTACTATTAAAATCCAAAAAATGAAAGGTTTTTTCTGAATTGACAGTAACTCAAGGACACATCTATTTGCATTCACGGTTGCAAATAAGAAGAGCAACTTGTTTTATTCCATTCCATGGCTTAAAACAAAAGAATGTATAAGAGAAAAGCAAGATGCATGAGCATCAATAGTCAATTCCACAATTCTAGGCCTGGCAAGTCAAGGTCTCCTCTCTCTCTCTGATCATTACTAAATTTCAATTCTTTATAGTTGAAGGCAACTTGAATGGACTAATCATCAAAATTAGACTATCTCCAACACCATTTAGAAAAATTTTGCATTCCAGTTCTTTATAATTGGAGCCAACTTGAATGGACTAATCATGAAAATCAGTCTGTAATTCCATTTTGGAAAAATTTGCAATTCAAATCTTTATAATTGAAGGTAGCTTGAATGAATTAGGGACGGATCCACATGTTTAGTTAGAATGTTCATGGACACCTTTAAAAATTGCAAAGCAAGAAAATTTGAAGAAAAAAATTCACTGAACATATATATGTCCATCGATAAATTGATAAATCCGTCGACAGCTTTCTTTATATATTATAAGTAGACATTCCAAAAAAAATCTTAAATCCCGCATTGAAATTAACAAATCATGAAAATCACACTATCCCCCACACCATCAAAGAAAAATTTGCAGTGAGACAACAACGCGTCTTGTTTGGAAAACCAAGCACCAGAGGTTATAATTTTCAACGAACTAAAACTCTATTCAAACACGAAATTCACTTTCATATGAATCATGTATGGAGTACGAAATAACATTACGGGGTCAACCAAGTTAATTTTTCGAAAGGACTTAATTTCTATTAGGCCTAACCAGCTCAGGTCAATGTCAGTGTCATTAACATCACACTCTTACAAAAGTGGCTGACATAATTTAAAAAAAAAAAATCAATGAGACAAGTACGCGTTAAAAACCAAGCCAAAGACATTGTTTTTCAAAAATTATACTTTGTTCACGAGGATTGAGGTCTTGGAACCTTTGGATCTCATGACCGAATCTCATCGTATTTGGACTTAATTCAACTTTTGCTTTGTTTTTGTTTGAATTGTTTATTGATTTTGTTTATGAATATATATTATATTAGTTTTCAGCATGTACGTGATGTTAATGTAATTTTATCTTTAAAAATTTTATTTAATAAATAATTTTTTGATATTATGATAATAATGATAAATATTAACAATTTAATTTCAATTTTGGTATCAAATGAATAAAATTTGATAACTTTTGATATAATTTTGATTTGGATTAATATAATGAATGGTCCCTAAACTATAGTGAAATGTTCAATATGTTATTAAACTTTAAGAATTTTTAATATGATATCTGAATTATAAATCTTTAAATTAATATGATACTTGGAGAATTATTTATCTATCATGTGTTATCATTTAAAGCTAGTAATGTTAAGAGTGAGTACTACATGAGTTAGTAAATTCATAGTTCAGTGTTCAGGTATTACATTAAAAAATTTTAAAGTTTAAGTACCACATTTAACATTTCAATATAATTTAGGGGCCATTCATGACATGAATCCTTTTGATTTTGATCACCTTTGATATGTTTGGGTAACCTTTGTTAGAAGTTTGAAAACTTTTGATAAAATTTTGATAACTTTCGATATAATTTTGGTAACCTACGATTAGTTTGGTAACTTATTATATAATTTTACTAATCATTAATATAATTTTGATAATATTTGATGAAATTTTGATAACATCTTAATGTAACTTTGATAACCTTTCATATATATAATTTTGATAACTTATAATATACCTTCAGCAATTCTTTACAAAATCTGTGTCACTATATATTTAAAAACGGATTCCCACTGTAAAGCATGGGTTTCATTCTAGTATAAGATAATTTCTTTTTATATAATTATATTATTATTTCATTCAAATTTAAAATTTTTTACTAATTTTTTTATTGAATAGGTTTATGATAGGCTTTTCCTAACATTCCAAGATAAAAGTTCTAGCTTCATTTCTACTAGACTTGGCAATTCATGCATTCATATCATCTAAAATACTAAAATTCATATATTCTTATTATATTTTACACAAAAACTATGTGTCTTAATTCGTGTTGATACAAAAACATGAAACACACTTTTTTAGTTTGTTAAACCTATATATAGTGATTACTAAAATTTTAAGCCATGTCACTTTCGCATCCTATTTTCATATCGTGCTTGTGTCATGTAACCATGTTATATTTTAAATTATCAGGTTTAATTTCTGTTAGTAACTAAGGTTTAATTCTTGATAACCTTAAGTATAATAAAATTATCAATAATTAACAATTAAGTTATTATTGATTTACTATTATGTTATCAATTATTTACTATTAAGTTATCAATAATTTATTATTAAATTAGTATTAATTTACTATTAATTTATGAATAATTTACCATTAAGTTTTTAATAGTTTCCTATTAAATTGTTGTTGATTTTCTACTAAGTTACTGATAGTTTATTAAAGTTATAATTGATTTACTATTAATTTATCATTGATTTACTTCAAAATTATCAATAACTAACTAATTTACTGCTAAATTATCACAGATTAATAGCTAAATTATCACTGATTTGTAACAAGTTATTAGTAATTTCCTATTATATTATTAATGGTTTACTACTAAGTTATCAATAATTTACTATTAAATTATCGATGATTTAATATTATATTTATTATGCATTTATTACTATAATATCATTGATGTACTACTTAATTTTTGATTATTTACTACAAAATTATTCTAGATTTATTACCTAATTATCTCATGATTCACTATCAAGTTATCACTGATTTATATTAAGTTATCCATGATTTACTATTAAATTATCACTGATTAACTATTAAGTTTTCAATAATTTACTACTAAATTATATTGATTTATTTTTAAGTTTCTAGTGATTAACTATTAAATTATTACTGATTTACTATAAGTTATTTATGATTTATTACCAAATTTATCAATTAGTTACTATTAAACTAAAATCAATTTATTATTAACTTATCACTAGTTTACTATTATATTGTGATTGATTTATTACTAAATTATCAGAGATTAACTATTAAATTATCACTTATTTTTATTAACATATCTTTAACTTATTAATATGTTGTCATACATTTGCAACTATGAAACATGGATTATAAAATGTTAACTAACAATATATGAGATAATTTTCTTTTTATATAATAACATTATTACTTTACTCAAATTTAAATTTTTTTGTTAAAATTTTATTAAATAAATTCATGATAGGCTTATCTTAGCCCCAAGATAAAAGTTTTGCCTTCAGTTTTGCTAGATTAGGCTTCAATCCTTGATACTTGCAACTATAAAAAAGCTATTAAAGATTGACAATTAAGTTATCATTTATTTACTACTAAGTTATCAATGACTTATTAGTAATTATCAATGATTAACCATTAAGCTAAATGATTTACTATCAAATTATTGGTGATTTACCATAAAGTTATTGGTAATTTATTATGAAGTTATAATTGATTTATTATTAATTTATCAATAATTTACTATAAAATTATCAGTAATTAACTAATTTATTGTTAAATTGTTACTGATTTACAACTAAGTTATTAGTAAACTACTATGCTATTAGTAATTTACTGCTATGTTATCAATAATTTACTACCAAATTGTCAATAATTTACTACTATATTATTATGTATTTACTACTATGTTATGATTGATTTACTATTTAATTTTCGATTATTTACTATAAAATTCTCATTGATTTATTATTAAATTATCTATGATTAACTATCAACTTATCACTTATTTATATTAAATTATTCATAATTTACTATTAAGTTATTAATTATTTATTAATAAGTTATATTGATTTACTTTTAAATTTCTAATGATTAACTACTAAATTATATTATTTACTACTATCAATTAATTACTGTTAAACTTATATTGAACTATTATTAATTATCACTAATTTATTATTAAATTATCATTCACTTATTAAGTTATTAATAAGTAACTACTAAATTATCACTTATTTTTTATTAAATTATCTTTAATTTACTAATATACTTTCATGGATTTACAACTATAAATATAATTGATTTATTCTAAGTTAAAATCTACTTACACCTCTTTAAATTTAAAGATGAATGTTGATGTAATTATTAAAATTTAAAATTACGATATGATTATTAAGTAATCAACTTCATTCTATCTAGATTAGTGAAAATATTGTAAATATAAACTCTTATACGAATTTGTCGCAGCGGTTTTGTGTCCGTTCGACGAATTTGGAAATGAAATAAAAAATGGAAAACGGAGTCGCAACCAATTTTTTTTTGGCTAGGTGCAATTGGCCACCTATTAAAATTTATCCTTCTAATAAGATTTAAAAATTAATTAAAATTTATTAAAAGGGTAATTTTATGGTCTGTTGAACAATCAGGGTTTGGAAGTCAATTACGCGTGGGGAAGGATTAGCGCCCCCACAGTGCTCGTTTAAAATCGTACCAATTAACTACGTGTTATTCTTTAATTTTGATAAAAAGCAGTCTCATTTTCTATGTTTGGAAAAATAATTTTCTTGATTTTTTTTTATTTATTGGAAATTAGTTTTTTATTTAAACTTATTTCATATTTATTATTCAAGTTTAATTCAAGAAAAAATAAAATTTAACCCTTTTATTGAAATAATTCTTAAAATATTCCAGTATGTTGGTAACATTAGAATAACTTTTTCTCCTAAAAATTTCTTAGGCATCACTTCTCGGAATACCTTAGAATCTCATCCTCGGAGGTCCAAATTTACTTTTTGTAAAAATTATGTCATGCATGAAATGCAAATACTAACATGTTGATGCACACACCTTATGTTTTATTTTAAAAAATTTATTAATTTTTGTTAATATTTTCATTTAAAAAAATGAAAAAAGAGGAATTTTTATTATATTAAAGATTTTCTATAAATATTTCAATATACTGGTAATATTTAAAAAATATCTTCTCACTTAAGGAGTTCTTAAAATATCTCTACCCGAAATACTTTTAGAATCCCATTATTGGAATAATTTTCCCTTTTTTCTCATTTTTATTACTTATTCTTAATTTATTAATTAATTTTTTTATTATTTTTTAAAATTTTTTTATTGTATTGAAAATTTTTTAATAAATACTCCAATATACTGGTAGTATTTAAAAAAAATCTTCTCACCTAGAGATTCATAGATATCACTACTCGGAGTACCTTTGAATCTCATCATCAGATAAAAATTTATTTTTTTTCTTATTTTTTATTATTTTATAAGATTTATTTTAAATAAAAAATAAAAGTAGTATCACAATTTTGTACTATATGTTTCATTATTTAATTTTATTTGTTAATATTATAAAACAACAAAAATTTATTCTAGCAAATTTAAACATTTTAACATGCATAAATATTAATAACAAAATTTAAAATAACAAAAATAATATTTTAAAAAATTCAAAAAAAATAATTTTTTTACCTGAATCGGACCAATCAATGGTCCAGTCAATGTGAGTCCGGTCGGTTCGACGGCTCAATTCGGTCTGGGTGATTGTGTAGTTCGATGCGATCTAGTTCGATCTAGTCCGGTTTATGTAGATCGATTAGGAAAGGGTGAGTCAGGTTAGTGGGTCGGGTGCGCAAACCCCGGTAGGGTCACGGGTTGACACGTGAATCTTCAGGGGCTTAAAACGACGTCGTTTTAGGGTTTTATTTGAAACAACGTCATTTTGGCTTTGGTAGTTTCTATAAAAGGCCTAAAATTTTTTTTCGTTATTTTTCCATTTCTCCCTCTCTTTCTAACTCTCTCTCATTCCTAGAGCCCTTCTTTCTAAGATGATCGGCCGATTAGTCTGGCCACTATCGCCACCGCTCTGGTGGCCGTCAGTTGTCATCGGGCAGTCGTATGAAAATACCCAAAAACACCAAAACGTTCCCCTCAACCCCCTTTTATCAGATCCAAACCCCTTTTCACCAAAAATAGCCCCGATCGACGTAGATCGGAGTTTAAAGTTTCGATCTCCTTTTTTTTCAGAAGAACTAAAACTAACTATTTTTTTTTTGTTTCTGTAGGTCTTGCTTAGTGTGCTAGATTCCTCTCTACGGGGAGGACTGTGTTGAATTTTTTTTATTTTTCTGGCAAAAAGCTTTTCTCTTTCTTTTTTGGCAGGATATCCTTCTCTCCCTTTTAGGTTCAGCCAGGAGCTCTATTTATAGAGCTCCGGTCGTGCCCTATGCTTGAGTAGGTGACACGAGGCTTAACATGAGGCTTAAGCATGAGTTCCTTACCCCTTTTATTTCTTTTGTCTTATTCAACAATGGTAGGGCATGATGGTTATAAGGTAGTGAACAAGGGATGGTAGTGGCGAACATAGTATGGGTGACCAGAGGGTAGGGTATGGTGGCCAGTGGTGCCGTGCAAAACACCACTAGCATTAGCCCTTTTGTTTTTTTTTTTTTATTTTTATTTTTATATTTTGTATTTTTTTTGTATTTTTATTTAATCAATAAATTAATAAAATAAAACAAAAAAAAACAAGCTGGGCCTAAATAACAAATTGGGCTTTAGGCCCGATTGAAATCACTTTTGGCCCAGTTAAAATTAAAATTGGGCTTGAAGCCCAGTTGAATTAAAATCGGGCCTGAAGCCCAATTGAATTGCAACCAGGCCTTAGCCCGAAAACCCAATATATTCTATAACCAAGACTTAATTAAAATCTGGATAAATTTGTTGTCTATAAAACTTTTACATTAGAATACAAAAGTTCCTTTTCTTATAACAAGTGCGATTAATCATGATAGATATTGTTTGGTCTTTGGTGCACCAAAAAAAAAAAAAGATATTGATTGGTCCCTTTCTTAATGATTCAACTAAGAATTTGGCAAGAAGCCACGAGGATGGAACATACTTTTATAATTTATTGGTGCAATTGTGGAATGTTATGGAATATGATATGATTCGCTGGAATAAAATTATTTTCTCAAAATCCATTCATTCATGGTGCTAAAGACGACTATGCTGTGAAGTGCTCTTTTGGTTTAAAGTGTTAGTCAAATATATATTATTAAAAACAAAGACCTTTTATGGCTATCATTTTTTAATTTTTTAATTAAAAAAAGTTATCTCTATTTTTTAAGTAAAAAATAAAAGCATTAATCAATAAATCCAATGTTCGAATGCTTCATATTATAATTAATCAAGCTATCATAAAATCAAAATATTATAAATTGATATGAATGAATAACATTAAGATACACATTAGTAAAATTCAAAAATTGAAAATTTTTTTGGATTAACAGTAACTCGACGACACATCTAATTGCATTCACGGTTGCAAATAAGAATAACGACTTATTTTATTCCATTCCTTGGCTTAAAACAAAAGAAGGATAAGAGCAAAGCAAGATGCATTAGCATCAATAGTCAATTCCACAATCCTAGGCTTGGCAAGTCAAGGTCTCCTCTCTCTCTCTCTCTCTCTCTAATCATTACTAAGTTCCAATTCTTTATAGTTGAAGACAACTTGAATGGACTAATCATCAAAATTAGACTATCTCTAACACCATTTAGGAAAATTTGCATTCCAATTCTTTATAATTGAAGCCAACTTGAATGGACTAATCATGAAAATCAGTCTGTAACTCCACTTTTGAAAAATTTGCAATTCAAATCTTTATAATTAAAGGCAGGTTGAATGAATTAGGGATGGATCTAAATGTTTAGTTAGGGTGTTTATGGATATCTTTAAAAATTGTAAAATAATAAAATTTGGAAAAAAAAAATTTTGTCAATAAAATTGATAAATTTGTTGACAACTTTTTATATATAATATAACTGGATACCTTAAAAAAAAAAATCCTCAATCTCGCTCTGGAATTAACTAATCATTAAAATCACAGTATCCCCCAACACCATCAAGGAAAAATTTGCAGTGAGACAATAAGGCGTCTTGTTTGGAAATCCAAGCACCAGAGCTTATAATTTCCAATGAACTCAAACTCTGTTCAAACATGAAATTCGCTTTCATATGAATCATGTATGGAGTATGAAATGACATTGTGGAGTCAAGCAAGTTAATTTTTCAAAAGAACTTAATTTCTATTAGGCCTAACTAGCTCGGGCCAATGTCAATATCAAAAAGGTGGATAAATTATTCATTTTATCACTTAATTTTTCGGAAACTTCTATTTCTTCATGTAACTTTGAAAAATGAATTCCAAAAATTAAAGAGGAGTGTTAAACTTCTATTTCGGTCACTTAATTTTTATTTTCCATAAATTAAAACTTTATTCACGCTAAAGTAAAAATAAAACCATGGGTGGCCGGTTACAATAGTCCCCAAAAATTTTAGTACATGTATATATATTTATATTAAATAAATTTAAATTGATCTCTAAATTAAAATTATAAATTTTTTTATGATTTTATTACTTAATGTATGCATTATAATTTAAGAGATGTTTAAATCACATTGGTATTTATTTGTTTATTATACCAAAATATCGTTACTTGTAAATTTTTAAAATTAAGAGACTTGTCGAAAATTTTAAGTCACAATCATGTAAATTTCATATTAATTTGATTTTAATTTTAATTTTCTGGACGAGTCTCTAAATTTTTTTATAAGTATTAGTTTTTTTTTTGTACAAAATAGACCTAACCTAGGAGATTTAGGGAAAATGAAATTACAAATTTTAAGAATTGAACTCTCACCCTCTTTTTAGCTTACTTCAATTTTTACTCTCCATATCATTTTTTTTTTTATTTTAGATCTATATCTCATGTTGTTGTAATTTTTTTCCAACAGAAAAATTATATGGAACTACTTTACAAAAGAATAAAAAAATATATTATAACTTTTAATCTCAAATTTTCATCATCATTCTTTTAAGAGTATATTTAATTTTTTTGTTCTAATAAAATGTTTAATAATTGATTTATTGGTATCTCTTTTTTATTTTAATTTTCAATAACCAAAAAATAAAAAAATTCTCATAATTCATTGATAAATTATGTAATTAGTAATTCTATCATTAATTCTAAATCCTGTTATTGTTAAAATATAATATTGTCACAATAATATTTTTACTTTATAATTTTATGTACGGGTCATATTTTTATTGATCCATTATTTGCACTAATAAGTATGATATAATATTTCTTTTGAAAAAATAAAATAAAATATATTATATATAATTAGTTGGTGCCTTCAAAATTAAATGTCAATATCTTCCATGGTGAAGATATGACTGGAAATAATGTGAAGTGTCAAGCAAGTTGGAGATAATTTCTCAATAACTTTCTTTTGGGTTTGGCCAACACCCAACATTGCAGTTGCTTTTAAGAGACCAATATTTACTTTTTCTACTTAGTTTTTTTTATATGTATTTTACTTTTTTTTTCACTTTTTTTAATTCCTTTTTTCGTGCATAAAAGCTAAAAGTCCAATTTGATATTAAAGTAAGTATTTTGAAAAATTAAAAATTAAGAAAGCATTATTTTTTATAAGTATAATTATTTACCAAATTATTCAGTTTAAAATTATTTTTTTAAAAAATCCCATGCAAAGCGAGAGCTTCATTCTAGTGATGTATGAAATTATAAATTATTTTATCCTTTATTAATGGCTTATGTAAATTTTTAAATTACCATTATGAAATTTAGTATTACATTATCGATCGATTACTACTATTTTATTCATCATTTACAAAGAAAAAAAAAAGAAAAAAATTTAGACAAATCACAACATTTTTTATTCATTATATTCTTTAAAAATCTAAGCATATATTCCAATTAAATAACGTGGATATGACGCAATTGTGAATTTCAAGGTTGACGCCAATGTCAAGATCCACTCAAACAATGCAATATTTGACGTTATAGTCTCGTAGACTTAAAATAAATAAATAAAAGATATCAAATGGAACTCGGCATAAACGTTTCTTCTTTCCACGAAGAAATAAAATGCCACAGGAAGCTACTTCGAAAAGGTGGAAAGAAATTTTTAACCCAAACCCCACGATTTAATGTACAAGTCATATGGGTTAAAGTATTAATTACAAAATGAAAAAAAAAAAAAAGGAGAGAGAAAAGTCGAATATATCATTTACAATTATTATAATAATTAATCACAATTTAAAATTATATAAGGTGAATAATTGTAAGATTATAATAAAAATTTACAGGTGAAATACACCCACATTGATTTACTCATTTTGATTAAATTAATTATTAAATTATTTTTATATTAATATTTTCATATTAAAATTTAATATAAATATATTATTTAGTAGTATAATAAATTTCTCAAGTTGAACTCAAGCCTGAAAAATCATATTTAGGATTGGATCCAAGTCTTTTGACCAATAGCTTAGAAAGTAGCTGCGTTTATAAACACCTAATAATTAACAAGTACTCCAACTATAACAACTAAGAGAACGATTGTTTCGCTTAAAAAAAATAAATTTTGGTTAAAATTCTTTTTTAGGAATATAAAAGAAATCTTTAAGTTAAAGAATTATCTTAAAATTCTTCAACATCTAGGTAGAACTTAAGATAACTCTTTTTGCTTAAGATTTAATATGATATTCCTTAAAATAAAAAATAACACTCATTATGGAAGATAATTATTGGTGACTCTCCAACATCTAGGCAGAGTATCAAAAATTATTTTCTTCGAAATGTTATTTTAATTTTATTTTGTAATATTAAAATTTTAAAATATGTATTTTTTGTAGAACATTTTATAAAATAAATGATGGCAGTGTCAGGCAACAAGTAAAAATTAGAGATAGAGAAGTGCAACACGAATAACGTGATGATGTATGTATGTTAATGGATATTACGTAAGATGAAATGCAATTTTAAAGTTGGGTTCTTAAGTATAATAAGACCACCCCAACTCTCTAACATCTAGGCAGAGCTTAGGTGCGACTATTCATATTTAAGATCCCATTTTATTAATACTTTTTATTTAATAATCTCGTTATTAATGCGAATTAAGAACTCATGTGAAAAAACTTAATGAAATACTAAATACCCCATCATCTAGGCGACATTCAAGAACAAATTACTCCACATGAGATTTTCACACGTGTCCTTAGGATTTTCAAAATAGATTTGGGGTTTTAGGGGTTTTGGAGTTTGTACGACTTTTTTCGGTGATGGTTCGGAGTTGAGTGCCAAATTTGGGATTTTTGGATTTGAATTTTGAGGTTTTTGGATTTTAGGGTTTGACATTTCAGATTTTAGGGTTAGGTTTTCAAGTTTTAGATTTTGGGGTCTAGGGTTTGAGATTTGGGGTTTTGATTTTAAGGTTTGAGATTTGAAGTTTTGGTTTTAGGGTTTAGAGGATTTACAGTTTAATTTTAGGGTTTGAAAGTTTGGAGTTTTACTTTTAAGGTTTAAGATTTGGGGTTTTGATTGAGGGTTTGTAAGGTTTAGGGTTTTGATTTTAGGGTTTGAAGGTTTAGAGTTTTAATTTTAAGGTTTAAAGGTTTGGGGTTTTGTTTTAGGGTTTGAAGGTTTGGAGTTTCGTTTTAGGGTTTGAAGGTTTGGGGTTTGATTTTAAGGTTTTAATTTTAGGATTTTGAAATTTAAGGTTTAAAGAAAACGTGAATATCTCTGAAAATCTACAATATCTAGGCAGATTTTCGGAGTAAGTTCGATTTTTATAATTTTTGAAAATTAATTAAAATTTTTTCATATATTTCTTTTTTATGAAAAATTATTAATAAAGAAATTATTAATTTATTATTATTATTATTTTATACTTTTTTTATTAATTTAAAAAAATTAATAAATTTTTTTTTTATAATTCCCCAACATCTAGGCGGAATTATATTTTTAGAAATATATTTTTATTCCCTCCAACATCTAGGCAGAAAAAATAAAATACAATAAATATTCAATTTTTATTATTTTTTTAAATTATTATTATTATTTTAGCATTTTTAATATTTTTAATTATTAGTTATTGTCCTATTTTATTTTAATTTTATTATTATTAAAAATAATCAAATATTTATTCTAACAAATTTAACAATTTATCATGCAAGAATATAAAAAAAATACTCAAAATAACAAAAATAATAACATATATATAAATTTTTTAAAAATTTTTTTTTACCTGAATTGGATCGGTCAACGGTGGTTCGGATGGACCGAGAAGGCTTCGGTTCAGCTTACGGCTCGGTTGAGTCGGTTGAGGAGCGGTTCAGGCCGATTTAGGGAGAGGTTCGATCCGATCTGATCAAACCGGTTCAGAGCTGCTGAGGAGCTGAGTTGGCGGGTCGGTTACGCGGACCTCAGGTCGGGTCTGGGTCTACTCACGGATCCTCTTATGCTTGAAACAGTGTCGATTGGTCCTATGCTCAAAACGACATCGTTTTGCTCCTATGTTTTCTATAAAAGTCAGTTTTTTTTTCAATTCATTTCACCATTTTCTCAAAAAAAAAATATCTCACCTAAAAAAAATCCTCTCTGGCTTCAACCAGAATTCGACGTCAGACCACCGCGTCGACCGCCACCTGGGTCACCACTGGCGGTAGCCGTCGGTGGTCGTCGGTTGCAAAAAAATGCCAAAATACTCCCAAACGTTCACCTCAACGCCCTCTTTCTAAATCTGACGTCTGTTTTGCCAGAAATAGCCCCGATCGACGTAGATTGGAGCTTGAAGTTTTCTACCTTTTTTTTTTTAAAGAGACTGATGTGATTTTTTTTTTTTGCTTTTGCAAGTAGGGCAGCGCTGGGTTCCTCCCTGCGGGGAGGACTATGTTTGTCCCTTTTTTGTTTCTGTTTTTTTTTGTTTAGGTATTTGGGTATGGTTGGTGTGGGTTCTATTTGGATTTGTTGAAGGAAGAGGTTTCGTATGAGCTTGGGGATTTCTAATATTCGAGTGAAATGAATGGGCCCCTGGTATTCGAGAGAAAGAGAGATCCCAAGGGGAAAAAGCTGGAGGTTTTTAAGGAGCTTCAAAAGGAGAACATGTGGTGCCTATAGGATGGCTGTAGGTGGGCTGGGGTAGGTTGTAGAAGTGGGCTGTAGGGTGGTTGGTTAGGGGCGGTAGCGGCATCGTTCACTAGCCACCCTACTTTCTATTTTTTTCCCATTTTCGCTTTTTTTTAATTAATATTTTTTAAAATATTATTATTATTATTATTATTATTGTTATTATTATTATTATTAATTATAAAAGACTCAGACAAAATCCGATGTCTACACATCTAAAAAAATCGAACATGGTTAGCACCTTAAAATTTTATGTTTGGTCAAATCTTCCATTTCATTTTTTATTTATTATTAAAATATTAAAAAGATTTTTATATTAATAATTTACTATTTTAAAATATATTTTAAATTAAATTAACAATATTGTTTAACGAGAACAAAATAAGCAATTAACCTTAATAAAAACTTTTAAATATTTTGTTCAAGACTTGATTGAGTTGAAACTAGCAAATGGTCCGACACATAGACGAGTCTAATAACAAGCTATTATAGAAACATTTACATTATTTTATATAGCCAACGTTCAATTTATGGTGACAAATTATAAAGATGATTAATATTATGAATGATCTTTAAATTACAAAAAAAATTTAATATGCTACTTGAATTTGGAACATTTCTAATATAGCACCTAAAATATAATAAATTTAAAAATAATAACATCCTAATCGTGTTATTTGCAAGGAGTAATTGTGGAGCTGCAAAAATAATTGGCTTTCTTAATTCTCTAAAAATATATTATTTGAAAAAAAAAAAAAGGTGTCCATGAACTAAGAGGAGCCGACCGTGGTTGACATATAGAAATCTTAGGTTTGGTGGGCTCTGCATTTCATTTTTATTTATAATTAAAATATTAAAAATATATTTATACTAATCTTTTAATGTTTTTAAATATATTCTAATATAAAATTAAAAAGTAAATTATTTTATAATATAATAACACAATCAATCTGAACTAGACTTAAAAGACTTTGACAAGTCAAGGTCCTTGCGTAGACTCTGTTTGGTTTCCCTTCCTTTTTACCAAAAAGGAGTGTTAGTGTCTTTCGTTGTCTTCTCTCATCGAAGGTAAATTTCGCGAATTGAAACTTGAATAAACTAATTTATTACTAGGATCACACTAAGATCACACTTTCTTGAAAGTGGCCGACATACTTATAGAAAAATTTTGCAATGAGATAAAGTAAGTGCCTTTGCGTGTAAAACGAAGCACAAGACTTTTTATTTTCCACAAATTAAAACGTTATTCACGTTAAAGTAAAACTAATAGTGAAGATATGACTATAAATAATGTGAAGTGTCAAGCAAGTTGGAGTTAATTTCTCAGTATGGGGGCTGGCCAACAACCAATGTTGCAATTGCTTTTAAGAGACCAATATTTACTTTTTGTACTTAGTTTTTTCTATTTCCATTTTCCTTTTTTTTCACTTTTTAGGACTTTTTTTTTTTGTATAAAAGCCAAAAGTGCAATTGGATATTAAAGTAAGTATTTTTTGAAAACTAAAAATTAAAAAATATATATATTTTTTAGGTATTATTATTTATCATATTATTCAATTTAAAATTATTTTTTATAATATATTTTTTAAAAAAATCCCATGCAAAGCGAGGGCTTTATTCTAGTGATATATGAAAGAATTTTTTTATCCTTTATTAATAGCTTATGTAAATTTTACAATCACAGTTATGGCTTCTGGTATTATGTTATTAATCGTTTGTTACTATCTTATTCATCATTTACAAAGAAATAAAGAAGAAAATGAAAAACTCATAGGCAAATCACAATATTTTTTATTCATAAATACTTTAAGAATCCAAGAATATATTCCAATTAAATAACGTGGATATCACGGCAATGCGAATTTCAATGTTGACACCAATGTCAAGATCCTCTCAAACAATACAATATTTGATGTTATAGTCTCATAGACTTAAAAATAGATATGAAATGCTTTTCAAAAAAAAAAAAAAAAAGAAAATGGAACTTGCAATAAAAATTCTTCTTTCCACGAAGAAATAGAATGTAAGAAGAAATCACAAGGAAAGGGTGGAAAGAATTTTTTAACCCAAACTCCACGATTTCATGTAAAAGTCACACTACGAGCTAAAGTATTAATTACAAAATAAAAAAAAAGTATATCATTTACAATTGTTATAGTAACTAATTATAATTAAAATTTATATGAAATTTATAAAAATTTTATATGAAATTCACATTTATAAGTGATAGATCCATACATAATTCTTTAAGTAATTGAATAATTATAGAATTATAATAAAAAGAATTGTAGGTGAAAAACTCCAAAGTTGATTTACCTGTTATTAAATTTGTTATTAAAATGTTAAAAATATTTTTATATTAATATTTTAAAATTAAAATTTAATTAAAATTTATTATTTATTAAATAAAATTCTCAACGTTGAACTCAAGCATAGAAGTGTTTATAGGCTGATCTAGGTTGAGTCAATTTTTTATATTAATAGTTTATATGCTTGCTTAGGTTTGGTTTGGTCTGATATTTTGAGCCTCAAAAATTTTTTTAAGGTCAACCAAAATTGAAAAAGTAAATACCAAGCCCCTCTATTAAACCTAATTTATATAACAAAAATTAGAAAATTCTTTTTTTAAATATATAAAAAATTTTCATATATTTATAAATATTTATATAATTATAATATTTCAATTATATATTTTTTATTTGAGTCGGATCGGATTCGGATTTTAATTTTTCAATACCCAACCCGAAATTTAAACAAGCTTATAAAAATGTGCCCATGCCCATTTAATAAACTTTTATTTTTTGTCTAAACTTTTTCAAAATTTGACGAGCTTTTAGGCTTAGGAGGATAGCTTGACTTTAGAACATATCTACTTAGGTAGAAAAAACATATTTAGGATTGGATCAATGTCTTTGACCAATAGCCTAGATAGTAATTGGGTCTATAAACACCTAATAATTAACAACTACTTCAATTATAACAACTAAGAGAATGATAGTGAAATGAATTATTTTTAATCAAGATTGATCATTGGTAAAAAAATAGTATATTTAAAGAAAAATCAATAAACAAATCAATATAAACCAACATAGAATTAAATTAAATCCAACATACATGAGATTCGATTATAAAATCTATTGCTTCCAATCCCTTTTTCTTATTATTGAGACAAAACTTTATTGATAGTATGAACAAAGTTTTAATTTGTGGAAAATAAAACTCTATTGCTTGGTTTACATGCAGAGACACTTATTTGTTTTATTGTAAAATTTTAGTAATAATTATACATGAGTTTAATAAAAACAAAAATATATATTTTATATTTTTATGTTGATATAAATTATGATATATAATTTTTATATAAAATACAATACAAATACATAAATTTTGGTATTTAAATGATACGAATACACAAATGATTAAGTATAGTCTAATAACAAGATATCACGGAAGCATTTACAATGTTTTATATAGACAACATCTAATTTATGGCTGCAAATTATAAAAATGATTAATATTATGAATGATTTTTAAATTATAATAAAGTATTTAATATGATATTTAAATTTTAAACATACCTAAAACAATATAATATCTAAAAATTTTAAAAATAAAGTAACATCCTAATCATGGTATTTGCAAGGGATGATTAACCGTGGAGCTACAAAAATTATTGGCTTTCTTAATTCTCTAAAAACATATTATTTGAAAAAAAAAAAAAAAAGGTGTCTATGGACTAAAAGGAGCCGAGTTTGGTTGAAACCTAAAATTCTTAGGTTTGGTGGGCTTTGCAATTCATTTTTATTTATCATTAACAAGATTTTTATATTAACAATTTACTTTTTTTAAATATATTTTAAA
Organism: Durio zibethinus; assembly: GCF_002303985.1. Next base: position 13,414,438 of record NW_019168026.1, on the reverse strand, counting down.
TTAAATTAACAAATATTGTTTAATGAGAACAAAATAAGCAATAAACCTTGTTAAAAGCTTTAAAAATTTTGCTTAAGACTTGATTGAATTGAGACTAGCATATGGTCTGACACATAGACAAGTCTAATATCAAGCTATTGTAAAAATATTTACATTATTTTATATAGCCGGCATTCTGTTTATGATGGTACATTATAAAAATAATTAATATTATGAATGATTTATAAATTATAATAAAATATTTAATATGATGCTTAAATTTTAAACATTTCTAATATAACACCTAAAGTATAATAAATTTTAAAAATAGTAACATCCTAATCGTGTTATTTGCAAGAAGTGAGTAAAAAATGGAACATGCAATAAAAGGTTCTTCCAGGAAGAAATAAAATGCAACAGGAAGTCACATGGAAAACGTGGAAACAATTTTTAACCCATACTCCACGATTTCACGTAAGTCACATTATGGCCTAAAGTATTTATTACAAAATGAAAAAAAAAAAAAGAAAAATCAATTGTATCATTTACAATTATTATAGTAACTAATCACAATTTAAAATTATGTGAGATTTATTAAAATTTTATATAAAAATCACACTTATAAGTGGTGGACCCATATATAATTATTTAATGTAATTAAATAATTATAATATTGTAATAAAAAAAATTATAGGTGAAATGTTCCCAAACTCATTTACTTATTTCAATTAAATTTGTTATTAAAATGTTAAAAATATTTTATGTTAATATTTTAAAATTAAAATTTAATTAAAATATATGATTTATTAATATAATAAAATTCTCAAGTTGAACTCAAGTTTTAAAAATCATATTTGGGACTGGATCCAAGTCTTTTGACCAAATAGCCTAGAAAGTAGTTGGGTTTAACAAGTACTCCAACTATAACAACCAAGAGAACGATTGTGAAATGAATGATTTTTTTATCAAGATTGATCATTTGGTAAAAAAAATAATAATAAAACAATTGAATAATAGAATATTAGTATATTTATAGAAATTTTAAATTAAATCCAATATATATACAATGAGATTCGATCATAAAATCTAATTCTTCCAATCACTCTTTCTTATTATTGAGACAAAACCTCATTTATATATAGCATGAACAAATTTTTAATTTGTGGAAAATAAAAGTCATTGTCTTATTGCAATTTTTTTTTCTAAATTATGTCGGCCACTTTCGAAAGAGAATAATTTCAGTGACTAGTTTATTCAAATTTCAATTCCAAGAATAGTAGAATTTACCACCGAAGACAAAGAAAGGGACTAACACTCCTTTTGGTAAGAAGGAAAGGACGAGGAAAAAAAAGTTGTAATATATTTTTTTTACTTTCCCTTTTCTTTCTTTCCTACGACACAGAGTCTAAACGATCGAGGACCACCTTGATTGTCTATATATATTAAGCTTGATGCAAGGCTTATCGTTATATATTTAGAAGTAGCAGTTGAGAGAGAATTGAAAATATAGAGATCATATATAAAGAAAAAGAGATGATGGAACCCAAATTGTTGTGGTTGAGTGTTTTGTTGTTGTTGATTTTAGACGGATGCAGATGGTATAGTACTGATGCATGTTGGGAGGATGAAAGGATTGCTCTTTTGCAACTCAAACCTTTCTTCAATCCTTACAACGATCTGAAGAGCTGGGTTGATGAGATCAAGGGTTCAGATTGCTGTCGATGGGATGGGGTCGAGTGCAACACCTCCTCCTCCTCCTCCTCCTCCTCCTCCAAGCGAGTCATAGGACTCTCTCTTAATTATACAAGATGTTCCAGCGACGAAAGATGGTATCTTAATGCCTCTTTGTTTCTTCCTTTCAAGGAACTGAAGCATCTTTATTTGCCAGGGAATAACATCGCTGGTTTTGTTGAAAATGAAGGTCCTTTTTGCCATTTCATCTTTAATTATTCCATTGTTAATTTGCAATATGAAAATTCTGTTGGGAAAAACAACAATACCACGCGCAGCAACCACACACAAAATAGCAAGCTCAAATCAAGAATAAGAACACACAAATATATTTGGTTTGGCCCAACTCAAAATGGCCTACTCTAAACACAATCCACTAACAAATAAATCTTTACAATTGTGAGACTTTTAGAATGAGAAAAGTCTCCTAAAACTCCTTACTCAAAACTTAACCCAAAACCCAATTACACCCTTTAATAGCCTACTCACTTAGCTATTCTCTTGGTGTCTAACTCTCTGGGGTTATTAAACTAAAACCAAAACATCTTATTTATAAGGGTGAAACCCTTTATACCTTTACTAAACTCTCGATGTGGGATACAAGACAAACTCAAACTTACTTAACTTTTGATGTGGGATTCTGAGATTCAAGGCAAATCCCAACAAATCCTCCCTTGACTTGAATCTCCAAACACTTCAACAGTATCTGCAAAGCTAACATGCTTACCTTTCTTCTTTTCTTTCATCACAGGCATTCCAGCAACTGAGCCTCCATCAAACATGTACAAGTGATTGACCCTATTCCCTTGTAGGATCACACTATCATTCTTATACACTTTCAACCAATCATTACTACCATAAAATGTGTACCCCGCGAAGCTAACTCACCCAAAGCAATCAAATTGTAGTGACAATTTGGTACATACCTTACATGACGAAGTGTCCTAATAACACCATTGTGAGATCTAAGGCAAACACTCCCAATGCCTTGAATTTGCACCTTTTCTTTGTTAGCAACCACAATATCCCCATACTTTTCACTCTCATTCAACTCCACAAAGCAGCTCCTATCATTGGAAACATGAACTGTAGCAGCTGAATCTAAAACCCAACCTTTATCACTTTTCAAAGTCTGGGTCTCATCTACACAAGTTGTCAAAACAACATCATCATCATCAGACACGACAGCAGCAGTATCATTCTTTTCTTCATCTGATTTCTTCTCATCATTCGCCCTTTTGAAAGCAGCCATATCCCTTCTCAGCTTCCTACAGCGCACTTGGATATGTCCCTTCTTACCACAATAATAACATTCTACATCACTGTAATCTCTGTCTCTTGACTTGGATCTCCATCTCGATCCATCAATCCTCTTTTGAGTCCTCCCTCGATCAAAACCCTCTACAACTAGTGTACTCTCCCCAGGTGATGAGTTCTGAGCTCCCATAAACCTTTCATTCTCACGCAATAGGGCAGTCACATCATCCAACTTTAAAGTAGACCTGCCTACCAACACAGTCTGAACTAAAGGCCTATAAGACTTGGGCAAAGATGACAGCAAAATTAAAGCCTTCTCTTCATCTTTTAACTCATCAACAGAAATCGCTAACAATTGAGAAACCAATTTATTAAACTCATTCAGGTGATTTTGAAGACTCATACCTTCTTCCATCTTCAGAGAATACAGATCCATCTTCAAACATAATCTATTAGTCAACGACTTCGAAGCATAAATACCTTCAAGCTTATCCCACAAACTCTTCGGAGTACTCTCAGTCAACACACTGTACTTTACTTCTGGAGCTAACGCCAATCTAATAGTACTAACAGCCTTCTTCTGAATCTTATTCCAATTAGCATCAGACATTCCCTCAGGCTTACTACTCTCTAATGCCTGATCCAACCCTTGTTGTACTAACAGATCTTGAATCGTACTTTGCCATAACATAAAATTACTCTTTCCATCAAATAACGGAATCTCAAACTTAGGCATAGACATACCAGACATACCTTCTTCAAACATCTTCAAACACTGCTTCACGATCTCTTGGACCCACGAACCTCGAACCTTGAACCTCGCTCTGATACCACTTGTTGGGAAAAACAACAATACCACGCGCAGCAACCACACACAAAATAGCAAGCTCAAATCAAGAATAAGAACACACAAATATATTTGGTTTGGCCCAACTCAAAATGGCCTACTCCAAACACAATCCACTAACAAATAAATCTTTACAATTGTGAGACTTTTAGAATGAGAAAAGTCTCCTAAAACTCCTTACTCAAAACTTAACCCAAAACCCAATTACACCCTTTAATAGCCTACTCACTTAGCTATTCTCTTGGTGTCTAACTCTCTGGGGTTATTAAACTAAAACCAAAACATCTTATTTATAAGGGTGAAACCCTTTATACCTTTACTAAACTCTCGATGTGGGATACAAGATAAACTCAAACTTACTTAACTTTTGATGTGGGATTCTGAGATTCAAGGCAAATCCCAACAAATTCATTCATCACTTTTCATTTTTACAACTTCATATTTAATTCTATTTTTGTTTTATTGATGAAAAGCCACTGAGTTCTTATTAAATATTTAATTGAACTCTCTTGCAGGTTTTGTGAAGCTAAATTTGGAGATCCTTGATTTAAGTGACAATTACCTCAATGATACAATTTTATTATCTTTGAGTGAGCTTTCATCTCTTAAGCATTTATATCTAGGAGCAAACTCATTCAAAGGATCAAGTCATGCAAACGGTAGAGTTAAAATTACTCTATTTATGATTATGAATGATATACAGTAATTAAAATATTAACTTGTGTTTATTACAGGTTTCCAATGGCTCTCAAGACTTGGTAATTTGGAAACTCTTGATTTAAGGGACAATTCCTTGAAAAATAACATATTGTTTCATATGAATGGTCTTTCATCTTTAAGGACTTTAAGTTTAAGTGAAAATCACTTGGAAGGAGACCTTCATATTCACGGTAAACTCACTTTACCTCTTATTTATGTTAAAGTCAAATTTTGTTTCAAGAAAAGCTCTTGCATATTATTTGATTTTATATATAATATAATTAATTACTCGTTGAGGTTGAATAGAATTGAATAATTTGACAAACTTGAAGAACTTGGATTTAAGCAACAATAGAATTGAAAGCTTCCAACCATCAAAGCAAGGTATAAATATATATTTCTATTCACTCAACCAAGATCTTACTTATGTGATTAGCGTATAAAATTTTTGATTGATAATAATATCTAATAAAATTATATATTTTTGTACAGGAAACGAGATACAACTAAGGTTAACCAATTTGAAGGAACTTGATTTGAGGGGTAATCGTTTCAGGAACAACATATTTTCTTTCTTTCGGGGGTTTTCAAGTCTAAAGTCTTTGTGTATGGGGTCGAACCAATTGCAAGGCTCAATAGATATTAAAGGTAAACCTTTTACAACTTTTTTTTTAAATTTTTTTAGAAGCCTTAAACTCATCCAATTTTTTTTTTGATAAGTCAAAGGGATTTATTAATTAATTAAAAGGTTACAAAGCCAGCATAAAGCTAATTCATCAAAGCAAATAGATCTATGCGTTCAAACCAAACTGACAAAACACCACCCAAACTATATTACTGAAGACAAAACGGCTAAAAGTTACACCACCTCACCCACAAGCCAATTACCCCCCGACCAAAGCGAGCCATGTGTGTTTTCAATTTCTTGTATTGTTGGCATAGAATCACTCTCCATTATCACCTGCTCTGTACCTTGTTCAAAAGCTAATTGTAGTCCCCAAAGGATCGCTCTTAACTCTGTATGAAGGGTCCAGTCTACCCAAGTCACTGTTAAAAACAGCACGTTACTATTCGAATCTCTAAGAACAGCACCTAGCCCAGCTTCTTTTTCTCTATCCACTGCATCCACAATGAGCTTTAACATGTCCAGTACAGGAGGTTGCCAACTCTATCCTTGTGGCGTCCTCAAGATCATAGTTGGTTGGGCAACCAATTCTAGCCTTTCCCTCACGCAGGCTGTCTTTACCAATGATTTCCACATAGCACATGTTCCTTGATGGAGGCATTTTAATTACAATTATCGTATTGTAATTCTTATTGTGTTAATTACAATACCATAATTCTTAATATTATTATGTTTGATTATATAATTATATTAATATCAAGTTAACAAATATTATATTATTTTCAAAATGTGAAATGAAACCCAGTTAAGATGCTAATTGTACCTTTTGTCTCCTGGATAGTTGCAGTTGCTAATATGAAACTTGTGGTTGCAAAATAACATTTCTTGTTCATACCATCTGGTAGGAAAAATGCTATTAGCTTAAGAATCAAGCTACACCTATTGGCCAAAAGAAAAAAATCAAGCTACACCTACAATGTCACTTATTATACTGTCAGTCATTTCAATTTTTTATTGGGATAAGAAATTCGAATCCAACTCTATGTAAGATAAAGACAACCAAACCAAGTGCTCAAGCGTGATACTTATTATTGAAGTGGGAAAATCGATACATGACTGAATTAGAAACAGTTGAGAAACCATTTTGTGGTTTTTTTTTATTCATTTTTGTTTTCTGAAGTTTCCTAAGTATTTGTGTTAATGGATCAAGTCATGCAAACGTTAAGAGTTAAAATTAATCTAATAGTGATTATGAATGATATATAGTAATTAAAATATTAATCTTCTTTCATTATAGGCTTCCAATGGCTTTCAAGACTTAATGATTTGGAAACTCTTGATTTAGGATACATCTCTTTGAAAATTAACATATTATTTCATGTGAATGGTCTTTTATCTTTAAGGACTTTAAGTTTGATGGAAAATTACTTGAAAGGAATCATTCATATTCACAATAAACTTGCTTTATCTTTCTTTTATGTCCAAATCAATTGCTGTTTCATGAAAAGGTGTTGCATATCATTTGCTTTTATATGTAATATTAATCTCTCATTGGCATTGAATAGGATTGAATAATCTGACAAATTTGAAGAACTTGGATCTAAGCTACAATAAAATTAAAAGCTTCGGACCATCAAATCAAGGTATAAATATATATTTCAATTCACTCAACTAAGTTCTTAATTATGTGATCAATGTATAAAATTTCCCATTAACAATGGCATGTAATAGAAATATTCTTCTATAGGAAAGGCGATACAACTAAGGATGACCAATTTGGAGGTTCTTGATTTAAGTAATAATCTCTTCAGGACCGACACTTTTGCATTCCTTTCTGGCCTTCCAAGTCTAAAGTCTCTGTATATGGAGCACAACCAATTGCAAGGCTCAATAGATATTGGAGGTAAAGATATTACAGCCCCTTTTGTTTATTTTAATTCTGTTTTAGAACCTTTTTGCTCATCAAATAGGTAAAATCTCATATCACATTTGGGGATTTTTCCTCTTCGCTTAAAGCTTTAGATTTGTTTTGCAGTTTACTTCATTATAAAGTCATTAAAAATATTCAGTAAAAGATTATTTGAGTAACCAGGCTAACATAATGATTATTTGAATGAACTTGGACATAGAATTGAATAATTTGATGAATCTGAAGAAGTTGTATTTATACTTCAACAAAATTGAAAGCCTTCATTCCTTACAAGGTATGCATTTATATTTGCTCAATTAGTTAAGTTGTTATATATAATTAAATATTATGTAAATCTTTTTTTAGTGATGAAATTATGCAAACCTTATGTAGATAGTGGGAGACAGCTGAACTTGACCCATTTAGAAGAATTTGATTTGAGTGATAATCTCATTAATGACAACATATTTGCATCACTTAGCGGGCTTTCAAATTTGAAGTCTTTGTATGTAAACTCCAATCAGTTAAATGGATCAACAGATATGAAAGGTAAAATTACTTTTTTTCCAAAAATTTTGATTTTGTTAACAAAAATCTTAATTCATGTTTCAAAATGATATAACAAATAAGTTCATCTGTTTTTTTCTTTAATGATGAAATTATGTAAATTATTTATAGATGCTGGGAGACCGTTAAAATTGACCAATTTCTAAATGCTTGATTTAAGTCATAATCTAATTAATTATTACTTTTCAACCAAAATTTCAACTATATTATAAATACTTAAAAAAAAAAACAAATTTCATGTTTTCAGATGATTTAAGGACGTTTATTTATTACTTTTTTTTCCAGACTTGGGTGCTTTTACCAACTTAGAGGTACTGGATATGAGCTATAATGATTTGAATGAATTTGTGGCCTGTAAAGGTATGATTTAAATAAATTTTCTATTTTTATTTGTGAGGTTTATAATGATGTAGATGTTTTAATGATCAACAAATTTAGCATGTTAAAATTTAATGCTCAATTTTTTAAAGGAAGAAATTAATTATTTATTATATGCTTTTTATTACAACGCTACAATTCTCTAACTATAATAAAGAATTATGTAAGAATCGATCATTTATAAATGTGACCTCCATATACAATTTTGTTAGACCTCACGTAATTTTGAATTGTGGCTATTTAATTGTATTATAATGATTGTAGGTGAAATGCTCTAATTAAAATTAATGTCCAATTTTTTAAAGGAAGAAATTCATTGTAATTTGATTACTAATTAGAAAATGATATATATTTGCCTTAGATAATTGCTTTCTTTAAGGAGTGTTGCAACGGCATATCAAATATTTCCCTTTTGTTGTATTACCTTGTTGTGTCTTAGAGTTGACTGTTTGCCTTTTGTCATCTATTTTAGATTACTACGTATTCTTATTACCGTTTAAAAAATTTTGCCTTTTCATGTTACCGTTTTGTTTGATTTTCATCTTTTTGATTGTTTCGTATATTAAAATTTATATTAAAAATATTTAACGATTCAATATTCTTCTCTATTAAAAATTCATCTTGCATAAATCTTGAATATATAATCTTTCTACAAAATTGAAATTTTCACTTGTTTATTTTTTTCATTTACAGAGTATAAAAGTTTGAAAAAGTTAAAAGTTCTTAGTCTAAATGGGGTTTTCACCAATGGAAGCATTCCACTACTACTAAAATTAGTAGATGCATTCCCATCAGTTAAGACCTTCTATCTACGATGGAATTACCTAAACAAGTCTATGGCTGCTCAGGATCAAGGTAAGTCATTAATTTTTCCAAAAGGACTTAAATTAGTAGTCGTTTGTTGATTAACATCTAAGAATACCTCTTATGCTATGATTACTCAGAATTCCATGTATGGAACAATGTGGAGGAAATATTTCTAGACTTTTCCTATCTCGACAACAACGTTTTGCAAAGCATTGGAGTATTCACTTCTCTCAAAACTTTGTCTTTAAGTGACTGTGGACTTATTGGTTCTTTACCTAATCAAGGTAAATTAAAGACTATAATTTCTCCAATATAACTCCTGGAATACATCTATTTCCAATAATCCTTTTTTCTATTTCTTTCATCTAATATCTTTTATATATATTCTGTTTTGGAAATCAAAATTTAATTAAAATTTCTTCCATGAATTTATAAAATTTTCAGGTTGGTGTGATCTAAGGAACCTTAAAAGTTTGGATATCAGTAGGAATGCACTTGAGGGGATACTTCCTTATTGTTTGGGTAACTTGACATCTCTTCTTCAGTTGGATATCTCCTACAATCAATTTACTGGAAATTTGACGCCTTTAGCAAATCTTTCATCACTTGGATTCGTCATCCTTTCAAGAAATCATTTTCAAATTTCAATGCCATTCCTATCACGTGCAAACCTTCCAAATCTCAAAGTTCTCTTCGGTGATGAAAACAAGATGGTAATAGAACCTAATTCCTTTCATACTTCAATTCCAAGGTTCCAACTAAATTTCATCAGTTTGTCAAAGTGCACAACAGATAAAGGACTTAGCCTACAACCTCTTAAGTTCCTTTATTACCAATATGACTTGAGATATGTTGATCTTTCCTATAACTATTTCAGTGGAACAGTCCCGTTATGGTTGTTAGAAAATAACACAAAATTAGAAAATCTCTACTTATTGGGCAATTCTTTCACCGGTCCTCTCTTGTTACCGCAACTTCCTAATCCTAGTGTGTCTGCAATTGACATATCTAATAACAAGTTACAAGGTCAAATTCTGACAAATATATGTTCATCTTTTCCAAATTTGAACGGTTTATTCTTATCTAAGAATGCCTTTGAAGGTAATATCCCTCCTTGTTTAAGTGGCATGAACACTTTATCAATTTTAGACCTATCGGACAATCATCTGTCTGGAAGAGTACCAGAAAAGTTGATCATGAGAAGCTCATTAGTTATTCTTAGGCTATCAAATAACAACCTAAGTGGAAAGATTGTTCCTATGATGTTCAACACAAGAAAGTTGTCAAATTTGTATTTGGATGACAATAATTTTGCTGGAGAGATTCCTGATATTGATGTCTCTGCTACTGATTTTTCACATTCATCACTAGAGGATATTGATATCAGTAGTAACAGTTTTAATGGAAAGCTCCCAAGATGGATAGGGAATATACCGCATTTGAAGAGATTGGCTTTGTCCAACAATCATTTCGAAGGTTCTATTCCAATGGAATTGTGCAACTTGTATGAGCTTGAATTTTTGGAGCTTTCTCAAAACAATTTATCTGGCTCTATTCCTTCTTGTTTCAATCCACCATATTTGAGATATGTCCACCTGAAGAGAAATAGACTAAGTGGTCCATTGACACTTGCTTTTAATAGCTTTTCATTAGTGACATTAGATCTTAGAGGGAATAATTTGACCGGTAATATTCCAAAATGGATTGGCACATTTTCTACTTTAAGCATCCTTCTTTTGAAAGACAATCATCTAGACGGTGGAATTCCAGTTCAATTATGCAAGTTGTATTCATTGAGCATCATAGATCTTTCTGGAAATATGTTTTCTGGTCCTATACCTTCTTGTTTGGGTAACTTAACTCTGGCAATGAAAAAGGAGAAGTCATTGATACTTGATGGTGGGTATGGAATAGGTATACCTGATGATGCATCAACATACACTATGATGATAATGTCGAAAACTCGTAGGTACCCTGATAGCTACATGGAAGAATGGATAGAGTTTACAACAAAGAGTGTGTCCTATTCATACGGTGGTGACATTCTTAAGTACATGTCTGGGATTGATTTATCTTGTAACAGGTTAACTGGGCAAATCCCACTCGAATTGGGAAACTTGAGTGAAATCCGTTCGTTAAACTTATCACACAATAAGTTGATCGGAGTCATACCTTCATCATTTTCAAAGCTTAAGCAAATCGAGAGTTTGGACCTTTCTTACAACAACTTGACTGGTAGAATCCCTATACAGTTGGTTGAGTTGAACTTCCTGGAGGTTTTCAGCGTGGCACACAACAACTTGTCAGGTAGTACTCCAGACCCAAAAGCTCAGTTTGGGACCTTTGATGAAAGCAGCTACGAGGGAAACCCTCTTCTCTGTGGGCCTCCATTGCAAAATAACTGCTCTAAAACTGAGTCACCACCAACAGTACCGACTACAACAGACAATGAAATAGAAGGTAGTTTCATGGACACATATGTTTTTTGTGTGAGCTTTCTGGTTTCATATGTAATTGTTTTATTGGGAATTTTTGTTGTTCTATACATAAATCCATATTGGCGACAAGCATGGTTTTCTTTCATTGAGAGTTGCATCACTACCTTTCGCTACTCAATTGTGGGCAATTTTCTTGAGTTATACATCTTCAGAAGATGTGCCTAGGTATCATGGGAGCTCTTATGATTTGCCTTTTGTTTGGATGTGGTGAAGATTTGGATAAAGTTGATTTTGTTTTCAGAAGAAGTTTGGTGATTTGATCTTTTTAAATGGGGGATTTCTTTTAGCTGACTGTTCTGTTAAAATAGTTGTAGGAAGAGTTGTGGATTTTGCACTTTCAATAGAGCTTTATGTCTCTGTCGAAACTCTGTTTTTGGTATTTGTTTTGTTTTGAAGGAAGCCTGTAGCTTTGTGTCTTGTTGATTTTATTTTCTACACAAATATTCAATTCTCTATTCTCCATCATCTACAAGTTATTATTAATATCTTTTCCAAGTTATTATTCAAATTGGCAAATTTTTCCTCATTAGTTTTGGCTTGGTTTTGAGCTTCTAGTAAATGATTTCTGGCATAAATTGCAGCAAAGGCAAAGATCGCTGGCTATGGCCTACCAAGAACTTTCTAAAGTTGTATTGGTTGGATTCATTAGTTTTAACTAGATTTTATATCGATCGTAAAAAGCTTTTTCAATTTATTTTCTTTGATGCTTAAAAAATTAGATTTTAAACAAAAACAATACTAATTCTATCATATTAAAGTAATATGAAATATTCAAGAATGTGTTTTTTTTTTTTTCAATTTCTCATTTCTAGCTCTTTTATAGAGGTTTTATTTTTATTTAAAATTACTTAATATTTGTTGTCTTTCGAAAATTAGTGTTAGTTTATAAAATGGACCAAATAAGCATTGACTGTTGAAAATATCATTTTGATCGCGAAATGCAATTATTTTCTTTTATAGGGTTACAAATTATTCCAAAATTAAAAAATAGGTTTATATATCTCATACACATGCAAATCCTATCAACTAAGTAAATTAAATGTAGAATCTTCCAAAGTAACGATGAGATCATGACTTAATAGTTGTGGTATAAAGGGTGTTAGCCAATGAGATCATGACTTAGTAGTTATATTATAATTTATTAGTTAATTATTCAGTAATTGTAATTTAATTATAATATAATAATTGATTATTCAGTTAATTAAATAAATGTAATACTTGATTATGATTATAATAATTAAAAAAAACTAAAATTTTTGAATCCATTCTTTGCATGGTTAATTTTTATTTAAAAAAAAAACTTAAATAATATATACCATATAAATAATGATTTCAAAAGTTCAAAGAGTTTCTCTTTAAAAAAACAATCCTCATACTACTTTATTCAAAAAAAAAAATTTAAAAACATAAAAAATAATAAAAATAAAACAGCAAAGGTATCAAAGGAAAAAACAATTAAAAAAAAAGAATAACCTCATATCTAACTGTAGCATTTCCATGAAAGAAAATGAAATAATGGAGTAAAAGCCTCATCCTCTTTCACCGCAAAGAACTTATGTGTAAATTTGATCACATATAAATCAATAAATAATCATAAAATAAGTACACCAGGTCTACAAATAATTAATAATTGGTATACAAAGATTACAAAAAATTAAACACATTTAATTATTTCTAATAAAATTGATTATATTAATTTTTTAAAATATTTATTTTTAAATCATTGATTAATGGAGAAGGAGAAAAGATTAAAATTAATTTATACCTTACTACTAAGGATCCAGAACATCAACTTAACATTTGTAAATTGAATTACTTAATTTCATTTAATGACACTTATCCTAAAAAATCATATAGCGTTTGCATTCATGAGGTATCGATTGGTTTTGTAAGGGGCATAGATATGAATATATATATATATATATATATTCATAGAACTTTTTGGTTTTTTTTCTACATTGATCCAACAAAATTTAAATAAAAATAAAAATAAATAAAAAATAAAAACTATATATATTCATAGAAATTTTTGGTTTTTTTTCTACATTGGTTCCACTAAATTTAAATAAAAATAAAAGTAATACAAATAAAATTTTATCTACTTTATAAAACAAAATACAAGTAAAATGACTAAAAAAAAAATCAAATCTATTATACTATAATAGTTGTCCAATTATGTACGTGGATACACTCAAACAATTATATATAGAGATTAGCAATTATAAAATAATGTTATTCATTTTTTTCTAATACTGGGATAAGATATATTTAAATTTATCATTTATATTTTAGATTTGGGGAAAAGAGATTAGGTTGGGTTAGATTAATGTTAGAGGGGTTTATCATTTATAATTTTTTTAAAATATAATCTATTTAAATATTGTTGAATAGTGCTAATAATCTTGTAGTCATTTGGTAGTTAATATAGCATTAAACTCCTAATTTTTATGATCGTAATTTTATTCCTGACATATTCAAATATCAAAAAATTAAGAGTTTAAATTTATATTAGAATGATCACTGATAAGTATTATACACTTATCAACATCAAATCAATATTGATTTTAAATCTTAACACTAATTAACTTATTTTAAAATAAAAAATTAAAAAAATTTCCCAATGAAGATTTGATTCCATTCTCTTTTGTTCTTTGCTATGGCTGTAACTTCTAACAAAAAATGATAAATATTTATGGAAGAGATATCAGTGCGGTGGCGTTCTTAGAGACTGCGAAGGGAATATTAGAGGTTTTTTTTATGGCCCTCTTGGTGATCAGGAGACAAATACTGCAGAAGCTTTGGCCATTAAGGCTGCACTTCAAATGTTTTCTTCTTCACCTTGGCTGGGAAAGGGAGCTCTAGTTTTGGAATCAGATTCAAAAGTAGCAGTGAGTTGGGTGCGTAATAAGAATGCCAGACCATGGAAACAATGGCCGATATTTGCGGAAATTGATAGGCGAGTGGAAATCATAGGAGAGGTTAAGTTTGTACATATTTTTAAAGAAGCCAATTACTTTGCTGATTCATTGGCAAGGAAGGGGGTAGACAGTCTTAGTTTGTTTTATGCATGGCTGTAATATGATAATATTTCCTGTGGTGAATAGGTAGTTTCTGGAAATATTGTTATCAGGTGTAAAGACTGTTTCTGACCGACGAAATTTTGTTGACTGAGAAAAAAAAAAAAAAACGAAGAGAAGTTTTCAATCCATTTTTGATTAAAAGCCTATAGCCTAATCTAAAAGAGGTAATTTTTAATCAAAATTAATGAGAAACTTGTGAAGATGAGAAAGGAGAGGAGAAAATTGCTAGAGCTTCTTCTTTTTCTCGTTGAAGTCCTAATTCATTTTTTTTTTAATTATCGGTTAGTTATTACTTGTTAAATATGTTAATTAAGGAGAAAGGCTATTATGGATTAGTTTGGTTTCACTTTCATACATAAATAGGTTAATTAAGGATTAAAGGTTATTATGAATTAATTAGATTTTGCTCTCATCAGTTATTTGGGAAAATGTCTTTGATTTAAGAAGGGATTTCTTTTAGAGCCATTGCTAAGAAAAATGGACATTTCGTGAGGAATTGAGAGTGCCACCTAATACATCCTTCATGGCAAATAAAGAAAACAACCAATGGTTTTTTTTTTTTTTTCCTTCTTTTCCTTTTTGCTATTTTTTCACAAATTTTGGATTGCCATTTTTGTTTAATTTGGGCTACGAAAGCCCCCAAATAATTTGGATTGCCTTTCCTTTTCTTTTTCCTTTTAAGATTTTACTCTCTTTTTCTTTTTGTATTTTTGTAAAAATTTGTTTGCCGATGAACTTGTATCATTAAAAATAAACTTAAATTGTTAAAAGAAAATAAACTTAATTGTTAAAAGGAAATAAATTTTTTTGAAAAAAATTACCTTTAGATTTTTCAAACAAGTTTAGATTTAGGTAATTTTTAATGACTTGCCTTTAATTTTTTTCATTTTGATTTACTAGAATTTGAGACATCCACTATGTGGGTGAAAAATAATGTATTGAAAATAAATTTGTAAAAAAAGTCTATGCAGGTATATAATTTTTAAACAGGATAAGCGTATGTGTCTTTTAATTTATATGTGAAGCATATCAATAACCTCTCCTTTTTACGGATGTTTCTTCAAAGTTTTTTTCATAACCATAGTGGGGTGGGTTTTGTCATAGGCGTTTACATCATGAAGTATTGGGTACTTGGGTGTAATTGTTCTTTGGTGTAGTACCTCGATATTAGTTTCTTTGTTATAGTGTTCACATTTAGGCTCTCTTTGATGCTTCATGTGGGTTGTACAGGTTGTATGGATCTTTTCTTTTCTAGCTACAGCTAGCCTTCTAACCTTTGAGTTACATTAACAAATTTTGGCTTACCAAAAATATGTATTTTTTAATTTTAATTTTTTTAATATTTTTATTTATTTTTTATCAATTCACCCAACTGAACTTGTGTCATTAGACTCATAACATCAAATTTAACTAAAAATTTTATGTTTAGAATTAGACTTTTTACATAGTGAAAAAATAGTAATGTTCTGAAAAAAATAATATCTAAAAAAAGATGAGTAATTTTTTAAACTGAAAACATATTTGTGTCTTTTATTTAAATTTTTTGTAATAAGTTTTTTGTCAATTCACCCAACTAGTTGCTATCACTTGAGACATCAAATTCAATTGGAAGTGTATGACTATAAATATCTATATCTATACTAATATTAAAGGGATGTTATATAGTTAAAAGCATATATAGGATGTCATGTCGATCAATTCAAGGAACTGATGTAAATGCAGCAGAGATTAGGACTTTCATGTGGCGGGTTTGTCACGGTATTATACAGGTAATGGTTAATTTGGCTAGAAGGCAGATTCCAGTGGAGAAAACTTGCTTGCGGTGCAGGGTGGTGAATGTCCTTTGGCAACATTAGTATGGGAATACCTAAACCATTAGTGGGAGTACGATTATAAAGTGCAGCAAGAGAGTACAAGTTGGTTCCCTAAGATGATTATGAAACTTAAGTATGAACAATTCCAATTGTTTGCGATAGCATGATGGATAATATGGAACGATCGAAATAATGAGGTTCATAGAGAGCAAAGGAGTTCACTCGCATCAGCAACATTCATCAAAACTTACTTGCTGGAATTCAACCAAGCTCAGCAGAAACAGATCATAATGCAGCAAACGCCAAATGGGTATCTCAAAAATGGAAACTCTCAATTAGTGACTGCTATAAAGTAAACTTCGATGGGGCCTTGACGGATAGCGAAAACTGGATGGAATAGGAGTGATTATATGAGATAGTGAAGGGAGGATAATATGTGCACACACAGCCAACTTGCCAAAAATAACAAACTCGTTTGTTATAGAGGCCCTAGCTGCAGTTCGAGTGATCGACTTTGCTTTGGAAACGGGATTTAGAGAAATTGAGCCAGAAGGTGATGCTTTAACAGTGGTGAAGAAATTGTAAACTTGGAACACATATCTTTCTCCGCTAAGATCAATTTTAGATGAAGCAAAAATCAAAATGACACAATTCAGCAACTGCTTTATAACACATTGCAGATATTCAGGGAACGAGGTAACACATTTGCTAGCTAAGCATGGATTACAAATTTGAGGTGAATTTAAGGGACGTTTTCAGTCTATGCCCAGCCAGCCGAGAATATCATTGCTTTCTACAGCTGCATGGGCTTAACCCACTAAAAAAACTCTCCACTTTTCCTTTAGTTCATTTCTGCATCTCCACTCTACAAAACTCTCTGCTAATGCCGGCCCCCTTTATTTTGCGTTGAAAGAAAGCCTCTGCATTTGTGTTTTTGTAACAATATCTCTGCTAAGCCTCTGCATTTCCATCTAAGCCAAGTGCATTTGCTCTCCATGAGATTACTATCTTCATCTTCAGCTAATCCTCTATCTTTTTCACATTTTTACGTCTATATTTTTCAAATCAGTTTAGAGACAAAAATCTAACAAATCTTTTCTTAATTTTTAAAAAATCCCTGATTTTTTCCTGTCCAGTTTCAGCTCAATCGTTGTCATTTTCTCCGTTAGTGTCGTTTTGAAACAGATACTTCCTATCTCTCTTCATTTTGATTCTGATTTTGTAATGAACGAAATGGTTAACAATATATATTTTTTTATTTCGATCGAGATAAAGTCTTATTTGATGCAGCTTATCTTGATTTTGTTGTTTGGTCAAGTTCAATCTCAATTCTAAATGGTTTTTTCTTGTGATTTGTGATTTGGTACAATGTGTGAACAACAAATTTAACCGATTCAACCTAGTTCCTGGAACAATTTGTTGTGGAGTCAGTAAACTATAAAAATATAGATTTTGATTGCCTTGGTCAATGTCTTGTGCTACATTAGTATGATGACAGTGTCTATTTTCCATTTTTGTAAGTTTTTTGTGAATGGAAAGAATTGCATGTTTGCAGCAATTGCTAGGAAGGACCAAAAGTGGGTTTAGTTGAAGTTTAGGGAATAAGTTGTGGGGTATGTTATTTTGTATTTTATTAGTTCTTGCATTTTGAATCAGAGTTTCTTGAGCTCATAAGCACCTTCACCTACTGAGAGTTTTTTAACTCATTTTCACTAAATTGTTTAGGAGTGATTGGGTTAGCCTTAATGAAGGCAAGGGCATTAAGAAGGATCAATATGGATTTACCCTTGTGAATTCCTCAAATTTAATTCATACGAGCAAGGATCTAAAAGACGAACCTTTTGTATTTGCTTCCCAAGCAAAACAAGTATTTTATGTACAAGATCCTTGGTATGAGAACTGGAAAATTATATTGAATGCAATACCAAGAGATTTGTATGTATGGGTGTGGAATCAAATGAGGAAGAAGGGTGAATTTACTGTGATCTTGTTTTCTTGTAATTAAGAGATTTCTTTGATGATCAAATAGGTAAGTCTTGAATTTGATTTTTCTTTTTCACTTTGCCTTTTTATATGTATTCCTTCTAATAGGTTTTTTTTCTCTTTTGTGCAGGTTTTCTTGGCAGTGTAAATGTCTCTTCTAAGGTGACCCTTCCCTCTCATTTTCTCTCTTTTCTCTTCCCTTCCTCTGATATTTTGCTTGCCTGTCTCATGTTATGCACACAGAAAGAATATTGCTTTAGTTTTACTGTTGATATAAAAGTTGTTTGATGTGAATGTACCTGCTATTACTTGAGAATTGAGCTGATGCGACTGAAATAACAATGCTTGTGGTTCTTTTTATATTTTCCCTACTGATGTCGTGTCTTTATCATTTGATTTCTGGGTTTTTATTGTTTCAGTTTCAATTTTATGATTTATTATCTTTGTCTTGACTTTTCATCTATGTTAGTTTCAAAATATTTTAGACATTCTGAATTGAGTTTGCTTTTAATTGAGCAAGATTTCTTCCAGAAGCTTATGGAGCTATGCAGAATCTGCGACTTGGAAAATATAGATGGTCTTCAAATGATATTTAAAATAGTCAAGGGGATAAGTTAGTACTCTTTCTCACTTGAATGCTCTTATTTCTTAGTTAAGGAATGATTGTATTTTACAGGTGATTCATGGATCTGTGGTTTATATTATTATTTGCTTTACAGTTTTGCTCAACAGTCCTCAAGTTTTGGAGAAAATTTTTAGGGATGAATTAATTATGGATATCATTTGTTATCAGATTTATTACCTGCGACTATTGCTGGATTGACTTGGATGTTTACTTTGCAAATTTACTTATATAACTGCTAAACTGTAACTTATTAATCCAAAACTAGAGTCTTAGCTTCTGCATAATAACTTCATATTTTAAAAGTTGCATAGAATTGCTAAGATACATTTTAACTTTTATTGCAAGTAGTTATGATGTCATTATTGAAGAATACATGTCAGTTTTTGCAAGTTATTGATTATACGAGAAACAGTTCTTTACATGAAATTTTTAGGTGTAACAATTATCTTGCATTGTTCGTCGGGTTGAAGTTGTTTGATGCTTGTTCTATTTTCATGTTCATTAGCTTTACAATTGATTATTTTTCTAAACTGCATGTTGGGTTGACATTTAGTATCTAGTCATGTCTTTATTTGTGTAATTTTTGCTTTTGATTGCGTTTTCCGGGATGTTGTTTTGGCAAGGGTGTTGAATGAGGCCACAGTTGCCAGTCTCAATTCTATAATTCATTCAAATAATGCTAATGTAAGATTTTTAGTGTTTGTTGTTAGTATATTAGGCTTTTTGTTTCCTTTGCACTAACTGCGGCATCGTATTGTAGGTTATTTCTTTGTTGAAGGATGACAGTACCTTTATTCAGGAATAATTTGCAAGTTTGAGATCTCCAACCACATCTTCTGCATCAAAAAATTTTGGTAATTGTTGGAAACTTTAGACAATAAAAATCTTCTGATTTCAACTATAAAATTTTTAAAATTTTTTTACTAGGAATCAATTTCGACGTCGATTTATCACATTTATTCAACCAAATAAGTTATCATTTGGTCTAAGCGATTTACCTCATGCATTAGTTTTTTTCCTAGTGATTATTTGATCCATTAAATGCTGTAATTTAAAAAGGAAAACATAAATTACAATTTAATATATTTGAAGTCAAATTTTGTGCAAAATTTTCAATTAGAGATAAATCCTTTACACTCTCAAATATAAAAAAATTAAAGTTTAAATTATATTAGCATGATCTAAAAAAAGTGTTTTTTAGGCATCAATTTTGAAACTTTTGATGACTATTATACACTTACCAAGATTAAAACAATTCTAATTTAAATCTTATTACTAGTTAACTTATTTAAAAATAAAATAATTAAATAAAATTAAAAAGAAATTAGGAAAATCTAAAGCAGTTTCCCTCATCTTCATCTAAAAAAGTCAACATGCTTAGCACCTTAAAATCTTATGTTCGGACAAATCTTCCATTTCATTTTTTATTTATTGTTAAAATATTAAAAAGATTTTTATATTAATAATTTACTATTTTTAAACATATTTTAAATTAAATTAACAAATATTGTTTAACGAGAAAAAAAAAAAGCAGCTAACCTTGATAAAAACTTTAAAAATTTTGTTCAAGACTAATTGAGTTGAGATCAACAGATGGTCTGAAAAATAGATGAGTCTAATAACAAGGTATCATAGAAACATTTACATTATTTTATATAACCAATGTTCAATTTATGATGGCAAATTAAAAAGATTATTAATATTGCGAATAATCTTTAAATTATAATAAAATATTTCATATAATATTTAAATTTTGAACATTTTTAATATAGCACCTAAAGTATAAATTTTAAAAATAGTGACATCCTAATCGATTTATTTGCAGGAAGTGAGTAATTGTGGAGCTGCAAAAAAAATGGCTTTTTTAATTCTCTAAAAATATATTATTTGAAAAAAAAAAAAGGGTGTCCATGAACTAAGAGGAGCAAAGCATGGTTGAAATCTAGAAATCTTAGGTTCGGTGGGCTCTGCATTTCATTTTTATTTATCATTAAAATATTAAAAATATATTTATACTAATCTTTTAATATTTTTAAATATATTCTAAAATAAAATTAAAAAATAAATTATTTTATAATGGAAAAACACAATCAATCAGAACTAGACTCCAAAAACTTTGGCAAGCCAAGGCCCTTGCTTAAACTCTATTTGGTTTCCTTTCCTCCATACGAAAAAGGAGTGTTAGTGTCTTTCGCTGTCTTCTCTCATGATGGCAAATTCTAAGAATTGAAGGTTCATTTGTTTCGTAAAAAATTATTTTTGAAATATATTTACATTTTTTGAATTGAAAGAGATTTTTTATTATTTAAATAAATTAATGAAAAATATTTTTGGTCATTTGATTGTTTTTTGAAAAATTTATTTTTTTCAAATAATATTAATATAACTATTAAAATATTAAAAATTATTTATTATTAAAATATATTGAAATTATTTATTAGTAAAATTATTAATATAAAAAATAATTATATTTTAATAATAATATTTAATATTAAAATATTATGTTAATATAGAAATACTTAAAATAAAATTATTTATTATTATTTATATTATTTATTAATATATTATAATATTATTTATTTGTAATATTATTAATATATTAGAATATTATTATTAATATAATAATATTTATTTATTAATATAATATTATTTATAAGTAAAATTATACTGATAAATAATTCTACTCATTGACAACTCTTTTTCAAAAAATATCTTTCATTTTTTTAAATCTGTAAGATAATTTTGAAAAATAGCTTTATTTTTCATGGATCAGTAAATTATTTTTTTGTTGACCGATTAATTTTTTACCAAATAAACACCTAAAAATGTGAAAATCATTTTTCAAATGTCATTTTTCGCAAAACAAACAGAGCCAAAACTTATAAATCAATTAAATAAACTAATTTATTACTTAAATCGCACTCTTTTAAAAGTGGCCGACATACTTTAGAAGAATTTTGCAATGAGATAAAGTACGTGCTTTTGCATGTAAAAGGAAGCACAAGACTTTTTATTTTCCACAAATTAAAACGTTATTCACACTAAAGTAAAACTAATGGTGAAGATATGACCATAAATAATGTGAAGTGTCTAGCAAGTTGGAGTTAATTTCTCAATAACTTTCTGTGGGGGCTGGCCAACTACCAACATTGTAGTTGCTATTAAGAGAACATATTTACTTTTCTTAGTTTTCTCTACTTGTATTTTACTTTTTTTCTCATTTTAGAATCCTTTTTTTTTATATAAAAGCCAAAAGTGCAATTTGATATTAAAGTAAGTATTTTGAAAAACTAAAAATTAAAGAAAAAAGCATTATTTTTAAGTATTATTATTTACCATATTATTCAATTTAAAATTATTTTTTATAAATATATATTTTTTTAAATTCCATGCAAAGCGAGGGCTTCATTCTAGTAATATATGACAGAAATTTTTTTTTAATCCTTTATTAATAGTTTATGTAAATTTTACAATTGCAATTATGACATCGTCTGGTATTATGTTGTTGATCGTTTGTTATTATCTTATTCTTCATTTACAAAAAAATAAAGAAGAAAAATGAAAAACTCAGACAGATCACAACTATTTTTTATATTCATATATACTTTAAGAACCCAAGTACATATTCCAATCAAAAAACGTGCATACCACAACAATGTGAATTCGAAAGTTGACACCAATGTCAAGATCCTCTCAACCAATACAATATTTGATGTTATAGTCTCATAGACTTAAAAGTAGTTATGAAATGCTTTTAAAAAAAAAAATGAAAATGAAACTTGCAATAAAAGTTTCTTTTTTCCAGGAAGAAACAGAATGTAACAGGAAACGACAATGAAAGGGTGGAAAGTATTTTTTAACCCAAACTTCACGATTTCATTTATAAGTCACACTACAAGCTAAAATATTAATTACAAAATAAAAAAAAAAGTATATTACTTTCAATTGTTATAGCAACTAGTTGTAATTTAAATTTATGTGAAATTTATAAAAATTTTATATGAAATTATAAGATTGGCAGCCCAACCCATCCTCAGCAGGTTTTGACACGACCTAACCTCATAGGGTTAGTTTTTTTTTTTTTGAAAATTGGATTTCAAGTTGGGTCGGGTTAGGTATTATTAAGAAAATTATTTTTAATTATTTATTTAATTATTTATTTATATAATTATATGTTTATATATTTATATTTAAAAAATATTTTATATTTTAAAAAATAATATTTTATTAATTTCGAATCAAGTCGGGTCAGGTACGATTTATACAATATCAAGTCGGTTGGGTTCAGTTATGAAAAAAATAAAAAAATTTCCCGGTCGAGTTAAGTTTGGGGCGAGCAAAAACCATCCCGATCCGACCCGTTGCTAACCTTATGAAATTCACATTTATAAGTCGTGGATCCATATATAATTCTTTAATTAAATGAATAATTATAGAATTATAATAAAAAGAATTGTAGGTGAAATACCCTAGAGTTAATTTGCCCATTTTAATTAAATTTGTAATTAAAATAAAATTATTTATTATTCTTTATATTATTTATTAATATATTATAATATAATTTATTTGTAATATTATTAATATATTAAAATATTATTTATAAGTAAAATTATACTAATAAATAATTCTACTTATTGACAACTCTTTTTCAAAAAATATCTTTCCTTTTTTTAAATCTATAAGATAATTTTGAAAAATAGCTTTATTTTTCATGGATCGATAAATTATTTTTTTGTTGACCGATTAATTTTTTACCAAATAAATACCTAAAAATGTGAAAATCATTTTTCAAATGTTATTTTTCGCAAAACAAACAGAGCCAAAACTTATAAATCAATTAAATAAACTAATTTATTACTTAAATCACACTCTCTTAAAAGTGGCCGACATACTTTAGAAGAATTTTGCAATGAGATAAAGTACGTGCTTTTGCATGTAAAAGGAAGCACAAGACTTTTTATTTTCCACAAATTAAAACGTTATTCACACTAAAGTAAAACTAATGGTGAAGATATGACCATAGATAATGTGTAGTGTCTAGCAAGTTGGAGTTAATTCTCAATAACTTTCTGTGGGGGCTGGCCAACTACCAACATTGTAGTTGCTATTAAGAGAACATATTTACTTTCTTAGTTTTCTACTTGTATTTTTACTTTTTTTTCTCATTTAGAATCCTTTTTATATAAAAGCCAAAAGTGCAATTTGATATTAAAGTAAGTATTT
>NW_019168026.1:13250303-13389416 GCF_002303985.1 Durio zibethinus | reverse complement strand
TGAAAAAACTAAAAATTAAGAAAAAAGCATTATTTTTAAGTATTATTATTTACCATATTATTCAATTAAAATTATTTTTTATAATATATATTTTTTTAAATTCCATGCAAAGCGAGGGCTTCATTCTAGTAATATATGACAGAAAAATTTTTTTATCCTTTATTAATAGTTTATGTAAATTTACAATTGCAATTATGACATCGTCTGGTATTATGTTGTTGATCGTTTGTTATTATCTTATTCTTCATTTACAAAAAAATAAAGAAGAAAAATGAAAAACTCATAGACAGATCACAACTATATTTTATATTCATATATACTTTAAGAACCCAAGTACATATTCCAATTAAAAAACGTGCATACCACAACAATGTGAATTCGAAAGTTGACACCAATGTCAAGATCCTCTCAACCAATACAATATTTGATGTTATAGTCTCATAGACTTAAAAGTAGTTATGAAATGCTTTTCAAAAAAAAAATGAAAATGAAACTTGCAATAAAAGTTTCTTTTTTCCACGAAGAAACAGAATGTAACAGGAAACGACAATGAAAGGGTGGAAAGTATTTTTTAACCCAAACTTCACGATTTCATGTATAAGTCACACTACAAGCTAAAATATTAATTACAAAATAAAAAAAAAAGTATATTACTTTCAATTGTTATAGCAACTAGTTGTAATTTAAATTTATGTGAAATTTATAAAAATTTTATATGAAATTCTAGGATTGGCAGCCCAACCCATCCCAGCGGGTTTTGACCCGACCTAACCTCATAGGGTCAGTTTTTTTTTTTTTGAAAATTGGATTTCAAGTTGGGTCGGGTCAGGTATTATTAAGAAAATTATTTTTAATTATACAAAAATTATTTTTAATTATTTATTTATATATTTATATAATTATATGTTTATATTTTATATTTAAAAAATATTTTATATTTTAAAAAATAATATTTTATTAATTTCGGATCAAGTCGGGTCGGGTACGGTTTATACAATATCAGGTCAGGTTGGGTTCAGATATGAAAAAATAAAAAAATTTCGGGTCGAGTCAAGTTCGGGGCGAGCAAAAACCATCTCGATCCGACCTGTTGCTAATCTTATGAAATTCACATTTATAAGTGGTGATCCATATATAATTCTTTAATTAAATGAATAATTATAGAATTATAATAAAAAGAATTGTAGGTGAAATACCCTAGAGCTAATTTGCCCATTTTAATTAATTTGTTATTTAAAATGTTAAAAATATTTTTATATTAATATTTTAAAATTAAAATTTAATTAAAATATATTATTTATTAATATAATAAAATTCTCAACATTGAACTCAAGCATTAAAGGTGTCTATGAGTTGATACAAGTTGGGTTCATACTTAATATTAATAGCTTATAGTACTTGCTTAGACTTGGTTCGATTTGAAATTTTGGGCCTCAAAATTTTTCTAAGACCGCCCAATTGAAAAAATAAATACCAAAAGCCATGCATTTAAACTTAATTTATACAATAAAAATTAAACAAATCTTTTTTTAAATATAAAAATAAAAATTTATATATTATACTTATATAATTATAATATTTTAATTATATATATTATATTTGAGTCGAGCTGGACTTGCGATTTTAATTTTTTGTTTAATACTCAGTCCAAAATTTAAATAGGCCTAAAAAAATGTGCTCATGCCCATTTAACATGTTTGAATTTTTGTTCAAACCCTCCTAAAATTTGACGGACTTTTAGACCTAGACGGATAGCCTGGCTTTATAACATATCTACTTAACCATAAAAAATCATATTTAGGATTGAATCAAAGTCTTTGATCAATAGCCTAGATAGTAATTGGTCTATAAACACCTAATAATTAAACAAGTACTCCAACTACAACAACTAAGAGAATGACTGTGAAATGAATGATATTTAATCAAGTTTGATCATTGGTAAAAAATAATAATAATAATAATTGAATAATAAAAAAAAGTATATTTATAGAAAAATCAATAAACAAATCAATATAAACCAACATAGAATTAAATTAAATCCAACATACCATGAGATTCGATTATAAAATCTAATGCTTCCAATCCCTCTTTCTTATTATTCAGACAAAACTTCATTGATAGTATGAACAAAGTTTTAATTTGTGGAAAATAAAACTCTATTGCTTGGTTTAATACAAAGGTACATAATTGTTCTATTGTAAAATTTTAGTAATAATTATATATGAATTTAATAAAATAAAAAATATATATTTATATTTTCATGTCGACATGAAATTGTGATATGTAATTTTCATATAAAACACAACACAAGTACATGAATTTCAATTGTTACACAATATAAATACACAAATGATTAAGTAGAGTCTAATAACAAGGAATCATAGAAGCATTTACAATATTTTATACAGACAATGTCTAATTCATGGTGGAAAGTTATAAAAATGATTAATATTATGAATGATCTTTAAATTATAATGAAATATTCAATATAATATTTAAATTTTAAAAATTTATAATATAATATCAAATCTATAAATTTTTAACATCCTAATTATGGTATTTGCAAGGGGTGAGTAATTGTGGAGCTACAAAAATAATTGGCTTTCTTAATTCTCTAAAAATATATTATTTGAAAATAAAAAAATAAAGGTGTCTATGGACTAAAAGGAGCCGAGTTTGGTTGAAACCTAAAAATCTTAGGTTTGGTCAGCTCTGCATTTTGTTTTTATTTATCATTAAAATATCAAAAATATATTTTACTAATATTTTAATTCTTTTAAATATATTCTAAATAAAATTTAAAAATAAATTATTTTACAATATAATAGCACAATCAATCTGAACTAGACTTTAAAAACTTTAGCAAGTCAAGATCTTTGCGTAGACTCTGCTTGGTTTCCTTTCCTTTTTACCTGAAAGGAGTGTTGGTGTCTTTCACTGTGTTCTCTCATCGATGGTAAATTCCAGGAATTGAAACTTGAATAAACTAATTTATTACTAAAATCACACTTTCTTAAAAGTGGCTGACATGCTTTAGAAAAATTTTGCAATGAGATAAAGTACATGCCATTGTGTGTAAAACGAAGCACAAGACTTTTTATTTTCCACAAATTAAAACGTTATTCACGCTAAAGTAAAACTAATGGTGAAGATATAACTATAAATTATATGAAGTGTCAAGCAAGTTGAAGTTGATTTCTCAATAACTTTCTTTTGGGTTTGGCCAACAACCAACATTGCAGTTGCTTTTAAAAGACCAATAGTTTCTTTTTTTACTTAGTTTTTTCTTTTTTCTTTTTTACTTTTTTTACACTCTTTTGAATTCATTTTTTCATGTATAAAAGCCAAAAGTGCAATTTGATATTAAAGTAAGTATTTTGAAAAATTAAAAATTAAATAAAAAAGCATCTTTTAAGTATTATTATTTATCATATTATTCAATTTAAAATTATTTTTTATAAATAATTTTAAATATATATATATATATATCCCATGCAAAGCGAAAGCTTCATTCTATTGATATATGAAAGTATAAATTTTTTTTATCCTTTATTAATAGCTTATGTAAAATTTTACTGTTAAAATTATGAAATTTAATATCAAATTATTGATTGTTTGTTACTATTTTATTAATCATTTACAGAGAAATCAGAAAAGAAAATGAAAAACTCGTAGACAAATCACAACATTTTATATTCATACATATACTTTAAGAATCCAAATATATATTTCAATTAAATAATGTGGATATGAAGACAATGTGAATTTAAAAGTTGACGCCAATACGACGATCCTTTCAAACAATGCAATATCTGATGTTATAATTTCATAGATTTAAAAGTAGATATGAAATGCCTTTAAAAAAATAGAAACCAAATGGAACTCGCAATAAAAGTTTCTTCTTTCCAAGAAGAAATAGAATGTAACAGGAAGTCACATGGAAAACGTTGAAAGAATTTTTAACCCAAACTCCACAATTTCATGAAAAAGCCACACTATGGGCTAAAGTATTAATTACAAAATGAAAAAAAAAATCAATAGTGTCATTTACAATCATTATGTAACTAATCATAATTTAAAATTATGTGAGATTTATCAAAATATTATATAAAGCACACACATATAAGTGATGAATCCATATATAATTTTTTAATATAATTAAATAATTATAATATTGTAATAAAAAATTATAAGTGAAATGTTCCCAAACTAATTTACTTATTTCAATTAAATTTGTTATTAAAATGTTAATAATATTTTATATTAATATTTTAAATTAAAATTTAATTAAAACATATTATTTATTAATATAATAAAATTCTCAAGTTGAACTCAAGTTTCAAAAATCATATTTAGGACTGGATCCAAGTCTTTTGACCAATAACCTAAAAAGTAGTTGGGTTTAACAAGTACTCCAACTATACAACTAAGAGAACGATTGTGAAATGAATGATTTTTTATCAAGATTGATCATCGATACAAAAAATAATAATAATCAAAACAATTAAATAATAGAAAATTAGTATATTTATAGAAATTTTAAATTAAATCCAACATATATACAATGAGATTTGATCATAAAATCTAATGCTTCCAATCCCTCTTTCTTATTATTGAGACAAAACCTTATATATATATATATATATATATCTATATATAGCATGAACAAAGTTTTAATTTGTGGAAAATAAAAGTCTATTGCTTGATTTTTCACGTAAAGGCACGCACTTGTCTCATTGCAAAATTTTTTCTAAATTATGTCAGCCACTTTCAAGAGAGAGTGATTTTAGTGACTAATTTATTGAAGTTTCAATTCCAAGAACAGTAGAATTCACCACCGATAGGAGAAAAAGAAAGAGACTAACACTCCTTTTGGTAAGAAGGAAAGGAAGAGGGAATTTTCTTTTCCTTTCCCTTTTCTTTCTTTCCTACAAAACAGAGTGTAAACGAGGACCTTGACTTGCCAACGTTTCCTTGACTTGATTTCCTTACTGCACTGTCAATATATATTGTTTTTGAATAAAAAATAATAAACCAAATTAAAATATTTAACAAAATATTCTGTAGACAAATTTTAATCAATTTATATTCAAGAGCCATTTTATAGGATGACTGTTATTGCTTTGACTCCTTGATTGTCTATATAATATTAAGTTCGATGCAAGGCTTATTATTATATATTTAGAGGTAGCAGTTGAGAGAGAATTGAAAATATAGAGATATAATAGAGAAGGAGATGATGGAACCCAAATGGTTGTGGTTGAGTGTGTTGTTGTTGTGTTTAGAAGGATGCAGATGGTATAGTACTGATGCGTGTTGGAGGATGAGAGGATTGCTCTCTTGCCAACTCAAACCTTTCTTCAACCATTATAAAGATCTGAACCGCTGGGTGGAGGGACAAGGGTTCAGATTGCTGCCAATGGGAAAGGTCGAATGCAACATCTCCTCCTCCTCCTCCTTCGGGCGAGTCATAGGACTCTTTCTTTATGATACAAGACGGTCCTACAATGAAAGATGGTATCTGAATGCCTCTTTGTTTCTTCCTTTCAAGGAATTGAAGCTTCTTCATTTGGACGGGAATAGCATCGCTGGTTTTGTTGAAAATGAAGGTCCCTTTTGTCCTTTCATTGCTAATTCGCAATATGAAAATTCATTCATAACTTTTCATTTTTATAATTTCATATTTAATTCTATTATTGTTTAATTGATGAAAAGCCACTAAGTCTTTATTATATATTTAAAAGAACTCTCTTGCAGGTTTTGCAAAGCTAAATTTGGAGATCTTTGACTTAAGTTTCAATTACCTCAATGATACAGTTTTATTATCTTTGAGTCAGCTTTTATCTCTCAAGGATTTATATCTAGCAGGAAACTTGTTCACTGGATCCAGTCATGCAAACGGTGGAATTAAATTAATCTAATAATGATTATGAATGATAAACAGTAATTAAAATATTAATCTGTCTTCATTATAGGTTTTCAATGGCTTTCAAGACTTAGTAAGTTGGAAACTCTTAATTTAAGGTACAACTCTTTGAAAAATAACATATTGTTTCATATGAATGGTCTTTATCTTTAAGGACTTTAAATTTGAGTGCAAATCACTTGGAAGGAACCATTCATATTCATGGTAAACTTGCTTTACCTTTCTTTTACATTCAAATCAATTGTTGTTTCAGGAAAAGGTGTTGCATAACATTTGCTTTTATACATAATATTAATTGCTCTTTGGTATGGAATACGATTGAATAATTTGATAAATTTGGAGAACTTAGATTTAAGCTACAATAAAATTGAAAGCTCCTAACCATCAAAGCAAGGTAAAAATATATATTTCAATTCACTCAACTAAGTTCTTAATTATGTGATCAATGTATAAAATTTCCCATTAACAGTAGCATATAATAGAAATATTCTTCTACAGGAAAGAAGATACAACTAAGGATGACCAATTTGGAGGTTCTTGATTTAAGTAATAATCTCTTCAAGAACGACACTTTTGCAATCCTTTCTGGCCTTCCAAGTCTAAAGTCCCTGTATATGGGGAACAACCAATTGCAAGGCTCAATAGATATTAAAGGTAAAGCTATTACAACTCCCTTTTTTTTTTTTTTAATTCTATTTTAGAACCCTTTTGCTCATCAAATAGGTAAAATCTCATATCACATTTGGGGATTTTTCCTCTTCATTTAAAGCTTTAGATTTGTTTTGCCGTTTATTTCATTGTAAAGTCATTAAAAATATTCAGGAAAAGATTATTTGAGTAACCAGGCTAACATAATGATTATTTGAATTGAACTTGGACATAGAATTGAATAATTTAAAGAATTTGAAGGAGTTGTATTTACACTCCAACAAAATTGAAAGCCTTCAATCCTCACAAGGTATGCATTTATATTTGTTCAATTAGTTAAGTTGTTATATATAATTAAATATTATGTAAATCTTTTTTTAGTGATGAAATTATGTAAACCTTATGTAGATAGTGGGAGACAGCTGAACTTAACCCATTTAGAAGAATTTGATTTGAGTGATAATCTCATTAAGGACAGCCATATTTGCATCACTTAGCGGCTTTCAAATTTGGAAGTATTTGCATATAAGCTCCAATCAGTTAAATGGATCAATAGATATGAAAGGTAAAATTACTTTTTTTGCAAAAATTTTGAATTTGTTAACAAAAATCTTAATTCATGTTTCAAGATAATATAACAAATAAGTTTATCTGTCTCTTTTCTTTAATGATGAAATTATGTAAATTATTTATAGATATAGGGAGACAGTTAAAATTGACCAATTTCTAAAAGCTTGATTTAAGTCATAATCTAATTAATTATTACTTTTCAACCAAAATTTTAACTCTGTTATAAATACTTTTAAAAAAAAAACACATTTCGTGTTTTGAGATGATTTAATGAAATTTATATATTACTTTTTTTCCAGACTTAGGTGCTTTTACCAACATAGAGGAACTGGATATGAGCTATAATGATTTGAATGAATTTGTGGCCTGTAAAGGTATGGATTTAAATAAATTTTTTATTTTTATTTGTGAGGTTTATAATGGTGTAGATGTTTTAATGATCAACAAATTTAGCATATTAAAATTTAATGCTTAATTTTTTAAAGAAAGAAATTAATTATTTATTATATACTTTTTACTACAATATTACAATTCTCTAATTATAATAAAGAATTACATAAGAATCCACCATTTATAAGTGTGACCTCCACATAAAATTTTGTTAGACCTCACACAATTTTGAATTGTGATTACTTAATTGTATTACAATAATTGTAGGTGAAATGCTCTCATTAAACCTAATTTTTTAAAGGAAGAAATACATTATAATTTGATTACTAATTAGAAATGATATATATTTGCATTAGGTAATTGCATTTTTTAAGAAATGTTGCAGTTGCATACCAAATATTTCCATTTTTATTTGTATTAGCTTGTTGTGTTTAGAGTTGGACTTGTTTGCTTTTTGCCATTCTGTTTTAGACTACTGCTCATTCTTATTCCCTTTAAAAATTTTTTGCCTTTTCATGTTACAGTTTTGTTTGATTTTCATCTTCTTGATTGTTTTGTATATTAAAATTTATATTAAAAATTGTTACCGTTTCAATATTCTTCTCTATTAAAAATTCATCTCGCATAAATCTTGGATATATAATCTTATCTACAAAAATAAAAATTTACACTTGTTTATTTTTTCCATTTACAGAATATAAGAGTTTGAAAAAGTTAAAAGTTCTTTATCTAATTGGGGTTTTCACCAATGGAAGCATTCCATTACTACTAAAATTAGTAGAGGCATTCCCATCGGTTAAGACCTTCGTTCTACTAGGGAATTACTTAAACAAGACTATGACTACTCAAGATCAAGGTAAGTCATTAATTTATTCCAAAAGGACTAAAAATTAGTAGATGTTTGTTGATTAACATCTAATAATGCCTCCATGCTATGATTACTCAGAATTGCATGTGTGGAGCAATGTGGAGGAAATATTTCTAGACGGTTCTTATCTCAACAACAACATTTTGCAAAGCATTGGAGTATTCACTTCTCTTAAAACTTTGTCTTTATCTGGCTGTGGACTCATGGGTTCCTTGCCTAATCAAGGTAAATTAAAGACTACATAATTTCTCCAATATAACTTACAGAATACATCTCTTTCTAATAATCCTTTATTCTATTTCTTTTATCTAATATCTCCTATATAATTTGACATGGAAATTAAAATTTAATTAGAATTTCTTCCATGAATTTATAAAATTTTCAGGTTGGTGTGATTTAAAGAACCTTGAAAAGTTGGACATCAAAGAGAATGCATTTGAGGGGATACTTCCTTATTGTTTGGGTAACTTGACATCTCTTCTTGAGTTAGATATCTCCGACAATCAATTTACTGGAAATTTGACTCATTTAGCAAATCTTTCATCACTTAGATCTGTCACCCTTTCAAGAAATCGTTGTCAAATTTCAATGCCATTCCTATCACTTGCAAACCTTCCAAATCTCAAGTTTCTCTTGGCTGATGAAAACAATATAGTAATGGAACCTAATTCCTTTCATACTTCAATTCCAAAGTTTCAACTAAATGTTTTCAGCTTGTCAAAGTGTACAACAGATAAAGGACTTAGCCTACAACCTCCTAAGTTCCTTTATTACCAATATGACTTGGGATATGTTGATCTTTCCTATAACTATTTCAGTGAAACAGTCCCGTTATGGTTGTTAGAAAATAACACAAAATTAGAAAATCTCTTCTTGTTGGGCAATTCTTTCACCGGTCCTCTCTTGTTACCACAACTTCCTAATCCTAAAGTGTCTGTAATTGACATATCTAAAAACAAATTACAAGGCCAAATTCCGACAAATATATGTTCAACTTTTCCAAATTTGGAATGGTTATTGTTATCTAAGAATGCCTTTGAAGGTAATATCCCTCCTTGTTTAAGTGGCATGGACACTTTATCATTTTTAGACCTATCGGACAATCATTTGTCTGGAAGATTACCAGAAGAGTTGATCATGGGAAGTTCATTAGATATTCTTAGGCTATCAAACAACAACCTAAGTGGAAAGATTGTTCCTATGATGTTCAACACAAGCAAGTTGTCAAATTTGTATTTGGATGGCAATAATTTTACCGGAGAGATTCCTGATATTGATGTCTCTGCTTCTGATTTGTCATATTCATCACTAGAGGATATTGATCTCAGTAATAACAGTTTTAATGGAAAGCTCCCAAGATGGATAGGGAATGTACCGCATTTGAAGAGATTGGCTTTGTCCAACAATCATTTCGAAGGTTCTATTCCAATGGAATTGTGCAACTTGTATAAGCTTGAATTTTTGGAGCTTTCTCAAAACAATTTATCTGGCTCTATTCCTTCTTGTTTCAATCCACCATATTTGAGACATGTCCACGTGAAGAGAAACAGACTAAGTGGTCCATTGACACTTGTTTTTAGTAGCTCTGCATTAGTGACATTAGATCTTAGAGGGAACAATTTGACCGGTAATATTCCAAAAAGGATTGGCACATTTTCTGCTTTAAGCGTCCTTCTTTTGAAAGATAATCATTTAAACGGTGAAATTCCAGTTCAATTATGCAAGTTGTATTCATTGAGCATCATAGATCTTTCTGGAAATATGTTTTCTGGTCCTATACCTTCTTGTTTGGGCAATTTAACTCTGGCAATGCAAGAGGAGAAGTCTCGCATGGATGATTATTTTTATATAGCAAATCGAATACAGCATCTACTAGTACCAATAGACATTTGGTTTGATTTATCACATGTTTTTCCTAGTAGCAGCATGAAAGAATGGATAGAGTTTACAACAAAGAGTGTGTCCTACTCATACGGTGGTGACATTCTTAAGTACATGTCTGGGATTGATTTATCTTGTAACAGGTTAACTGGGCAAATCCCAGTGGAACTGGGAAACCTGAGTGAAATCCGTTCGTTAAACTTGTCACACAATAACTTAGTCGGAGTTATACCTTCATCATTTTCACAACTTAAGCAAATTGAGAGTTTGGACCTTTCTTACAACAACTTGAGTGGGAGAATCCCTATACAGTTGGTTGAGTTGAACTTTCTAGAGGTTTTCAGTGTGGCACACAACAACTTGTCAGGTAGTACTCCAGAACCAAAAGCTCAGTTTGGGACCTTTGATGAAAGCAGTTACGAGGGAAACCCTCTTCTTTGTGGGCCTCCACTGCAAAATAACTGCTCTAAAACTGACTCACCAACAACAGTACCAACTACGGCAGATGATGAAGGAGAAGGTAGTTTCATGGACACATATGTTTTTTGTGTGAGCTTTCTGGTTTCTTATGTAATTGTTTTATTGGTAATTTTTGTTGTTCTATACATAAATCCATATTGGCGACAAGCATGGTTTTCTTTCATTGAGAGTTGCATCACAACTTGTCGCTACTCAGTTGTAGGCAATTTTCTTGAGTTATACATCTTCAAAAGATGTGTTTAGGTGTCATAGGAGCTCTTATGATTTGCCTTTAGTTTGATTGTGGTGAAGATTTGGATAAAGTTTATTTTTGTTGTCAAAAGAAATTTGGTGATTTGATCTTTTAAATGAGGGATTTCTTTTAGCTGATTATTCTGTTAAAATGGTTGTAGAAAGAGTTGTGGATTTGGTTACTCAGATTGCTTAGAAAGAGTACTTTGATGATTTTGCACTTTCAACAGAGCTTTTTGTCTCCGTTGGAACTCTGTTTTTGGTATTTGTTTTGTTTGGAAGGAAGCACTGTCTTTTGGAAATTAGTATTACTTTACAAAATGAGCCAATTCAGCATTGATCGATGAAAATGATCGCAAAATGCATTTATTTTTTTATAGGGTTACAAAATATTCCAAAATAAAAATAATAATAATAAGTTGATATATCTCATACGCAAGAAAATCCCATCAAATAAATAAATTAAATGCATAATCTTTCAAAGCAATAATAAATATAGGGTGTTAGCTACTGGGACAAGGACTTAGTATAGTTTGTTAATTAATTATTTTATGATTGTAATTTGATTATGATGTAATAATTAATTATATGATATAATACTTGATTATTACTATAAAAATTTTTTAAAAATAATTAAAATTTCTGAATTCATGCTTTGCATGGTTAATTTTTATTTACAGTACTACTTTTTTTGTAACTTAAAATTTGTTAAATGTAAAACTTTTACCATTAAATTTAGTGAAAATACATTTATTTATTTATTAACAAAGAATATAATTTAAACTTATTTTATTTTATTCTTTTAAAATAATCAAAAATATTTTCAAAATTTTAATTGGATTTATTTTTAGATAATTTTAAAAATATATTCTTTCACATTGATTTGATAATTTTGATGTGTTTTTTTTTACAAAAGTCTTATTTTAATTTTTAATGAAAATAATTTAGTAGTAAAAGAGGAAGATTAAAATGTTTTATGTGATTTGATTTAAAAAAATTTTAATTGGATATTTGAATTATAATTTTTTTAATTAATATGATATGCTATTTATTAATCACATGTCATTATTTAAACTTATAAGATTAAAAGTAAATATCAAATTAATTAATAAATTTATAATTTAAATTATTAAAAAATTTTAAAATTCAAATATTTAGTTTTAATATTTAACTTAAAAATTATTCATATATTGAAAATAAACCCCTAAAAAATGATCAAACTACCCCTCTCTTGGTTTGATAAGAATTTGATATATAACCAAATTGATTATTTTGCCTTCATACCATAATTAAAAAATATCTTTTTCTTTTATAATTATTTACTATAATACTCCATATCATAATTATAGAAAATTCTTCTCTTAAATTAATTATTATACTCTCATATCATAATAAAGAAAATACACATTCTCTTATAATTATTTATTATAATATCCTTGTACCATAATTATAAAAATATTTTTTTTATTATTAAATTACAAAAATATCAATTCTCTTATTATTGACTCAAATTACTATAATACCTTCCTGACATAATTATAAAAATACATTTCTCATAATTGATCAAAATTACTATAATATTCTTTCACCATAACTACAAAAATGATTTTATGAATGCTTAATAGAAAGTTGACATGTGATACTTTGTTTCAAAATTAATAATATATATTAAAACAATCTTTTTGATAATTAGTATAACAACCCTTTGTTTATTTGATATGATATCGATATGTATCTAAATTTACTATAATACATTTATATCATAATTACAAAATTGCTTATCTTTTTATAATTAATTAAAATTATTATAATACTCTCTTACAATAATTACAAAAATACCTCTCATAGTATAATTGACTAAAATTACTAAAGTATGGTTCTTAATAAAATTACAAAAATACCCCTACCACAAATGGCAAAAATTTACTATAATGCCTTTCAAATGGAAATGCTTTTATGAGTACTTCATAAGAAGTTAACATGTGGTATTTTGTTTCAAAATTACTATAACACATCTATTAAATTATATATTAATTTTTAACATAAAATCAATCACATATTAAAGTATTAAAATATCATTACAACTGGTTTATAAAAATTTGACATGTGATATTTTATTTAAAAATTACTATAATATCATGATTAAATTACATATGAAATTTTAACATCATATAAAATTAACTACATACTAAATTACTAAAATACCTTGGCCGTTGCTTAATAAAAATTTGACATGTGAAATTTTGTTTTAAATTCACTATAATAACCCTATTAAATTCTTATTAAATGTTAAATAACATATTAAAATAATTCCCGTAGAAATTGTTATAACACCGCTTTGTTTATTTGATGTGATTTTGATATGTATCTAAATTTATTATAATGCTTTTTCATTATAATTAAGAAAATACCTTTTTCTTATAATTAGTCAAAATTATGACAATGCCCTTCTACCATAATTACAGAAATACCAAAATTACTATTATGTCATGCTATTATAATTACAAAAATACTCCTTATTATATTTAATCAAAATTACTATAATACCCCTCATCCATGCCTACTTCACTGGATCCTTTTTCCCATTTAAGGCATCAATCTATTTTGGTATCATTAATTATTTTCTTATCGTCAAGGTTTACCTTTGGTTTTTCTGGAGGATCCAATACCAAAGTGGTACCATGATACTAGGATAAAAGGCTTATTGCAAGTAGAGTATCAAATTATAATGTGTCTCTCTGAATTCCCTGTCCTTCCCTCCCTGGATTTAGAAGTGATAAAATCCATGTAGCGCTTCCCGGAATTAAAATCTTATGGTGAAGTATTACTTAGCCGTGCTAACTGAAGTCTTCCAACATTTGCTCTCCTTATGTGGGAACTAAGCTAAATAGAGAACTCAATTATTTTGTTTGCTTAGAATGGCAAGGTTATTTTCTAAAACCTTCTAAAAAATTGAGGTGATAGAGGCAAAGCAGCTTAGAGGATTGAGGTAGAATATAAAATGAGAGAAGAGTGAGCTTACCACCTGTGGCTGTGTTTATTCTAAACCTTTTAGCCTTTGTTATGTGTGCTTGATCGTCAATGATGAATTATTACCTTCTTCCTTTATCCTTTTTCAGGGTCTGTTTTTATTTTTTTTTGTTTGGTATCAATGTAAATGATTGTTGATAAGCTGGCTGGCATTTATCTTGGTCCCTCTACCGTTTAGCTTAGGGTAATTGTACTTTGTAATAATAATAATAATTTTTTAATTATTGACCGTAGTTGAAAGTAGGCGGTATGAACTTTACCAACACTGTATGCTATTCTTGTAGTCTATGAATTTTAAATTGGGTTGAAGTTCAACTCATGTCTTATGTTCTTTTCTCTGTTAGTTAAAAGAAAAGGGAAAAAGGAAAAGCCAGTTATGTTATTGATATTCTTTTTATGTTGTCCAGTTGGTAAAAGAGAATTCAGTTGAGAATAATATGGTCATTACATGTATGTTACAGGTTTTGGAAATCATTTAACATGAAATGCCTGTATATATGGTGTTGCAACGTGGTTATCCACCAACATCGACAGGTCCTAAGCCGAACAAACTACTGCAAAAGAATAATGTAATGATAACAACTTAAAGTTGTGATCTGTGTTTTCAGTTGCGAGGCTTGCGTGATGGTGTCTCAGCTCTCTCAGCTAAGTTTTGCAGACCCTTAGTCAATTGCTGGGTCAATTGGAATGGAATTGGGCAAGAGGGGAGTTTGCAAATTCCAACAGTGGCACTTTCCAAGAGATGGTTTTGAGAACCAAACTCAGGTAAGGGATGGCTATTGGTTTGAACATTACAAAAATAACAACACCTTACGAAGAGGCTATTTTTTACAAATATAACATTCTCTTACAAATAGAGTTGTACATAATAAATTGATCAAATAAAATAAAATTGGATTGATACTTTTAAGTAGAATTGACATTTCATATTATTGTATCGTGTAAAATATCATATTCATATCGTATTTTATATGAAAATAATATATTATAATTTTAGGAAAACATAAAATATAATTTTTAATTTTATTAAATTTATTTATAATTTTTTAAAAAAATTTAAATTATATTATTTTTATATTTTTTTATTGTATCGTATTTTAAAATGACAAATTTACTTTTAAGTTTAGGATCCATCTGACCCATCTATTTGTATCCAAATCAATCATTTTTACTGTTTAAAAATATTAAAAATTATTTTTATATTAATAATTTTAATATGTTCTAAAATATTTGAATTTTAAATTTAAATAAAAAATATTTATTACCGTAAAAATAATCCATTGTTGCCCAAAAAAAAAAAAATCCAGATCAAGACAAGTAAAACCTGACCCTTAAAATCCAACTCCAATGAAATTCGATTAGACATTAAACTATCATTTTATACCAAAAGGTTTATCTTGCAAAGTTTAGTTCGGTTTTTTACAACTTCATTGTCATGTAACATTTATACACAACAATCTAATTTCCCTATCTTCTCAATTTATATTCTCACCAAAAAAACATATATTAAAACAAATCCAGAAAGGGAACCATCCAAACCTGAATTTTTACTGTAACATCAAACAATCTGCTCCTTAGAAATCAACTCTAGGCTTGATTTCGTAACAACCAAACTGTGATCCTTTTTTAAGGCTTTATGAAAGGTGCTTGGTCAAAAATTTGCACCCGGGTCGTGTGTGAAGAATTATAAGTTGTCCATTTACACTGTAATTAACTAATTAAGTTTACCTTCGTAAATCAAAATTCATGAATTCATAAATTCTGAAGATTGGACAGTCCTCATAAGCTCCTTCAAATTTGCGAGCACATGTCGCGGTCCTAAGCTCTTGATGCCGATGAAATTCAAAAGTTGCTCTATATTCTGAAAACACAGGGAAGACTTTTGTGAATTCATTTCAAAATGAATATTTGAAAAAATATATAATTAAAATGTCATGCATCTCAACAAACATTTTTTTGTATAAAAAAAAAAAAAAAAACCTGCAGCCTAAAAATAGAGAAAGAACTTGTAGGTACTAAAATTTGAATCTTATATCTGTTAAATGCCGCTTATAACTGCATAAACAATTGATTTAACTCAAGAAACATTTTGCAAAAAGGAACATTGACTAACTCTTAAAACATTAGTACAACAAATTAAGACAAGGATGAATGCTAGCTTGACCCATTGAGATTTGTCACGAACCCATACATTCATATGAATATGAAGTTGGTCACAAATATACATTTCTAACCCATTTGCAATATGTTGGCCTTCTATGCTCAGATAACAAAATTTAACATTAATATTTCAAGATTCCTTAACAGATAATTATAAGGTTAGTATGTGTTAGTCTCATTTGAGAAGTATCCACTCTTTCTCTACTTTTGTTCTTCCTTACAAACCCCTTTTAACCTAAAATGATATTTGGCCTTAACCATATTCAGTAAAATATAAATAGACCATGGAGACAAGCAACTTAATCTGGTCTACCAATGATTGACTGAACTCCCTTCTATATAAGTGTTCAGGTTTAATGCTTGCTATATTTGAAATTGATTAACAACATCATAAAAACTTCAATAGTTAGTTACCATAAAATGGCAATTTCTTTCATTAAAATGTTACAAATATCAGAACAGCTAGAAGATATACAATGGTAAAACAAGTAAACAAGCAGAATGTTACATAGTGGTTTACACTTGATACACTAATGTAACAATTACAAGTGGATTGGGAAAGTATTTCCGCTTAAGGAGTTGGGAATAGAATTATTTTATATGACAAAACAAAGATTAAAATTTTAAAGAGAAGGAGACATAAGAGGAGAAAGAGAAGGGACCAAAATTGGAAACTCAAATAATTTGCATGTTTCCCAATTAGCCTTTTGATAATTTAGGAGACAGGAGATTTTGAGTGCTATTGGATGTAAGGTCTGACCATCATCATGGTTTTTCCTATTTAGTGAATAATCCTATATCAGACATTTAAGAATAAGGACTGAGCAAATTAAAATTCATTGATGTGCAAGAATTAGATTATTAGAACAAACAGTAAACTTAGTAAAAGATAAACCACATAGAAAGTTAGAAGCAGTGTAAACTTATTACAATAATGTAAGTGGATTATAAGTGAGCATTTCTCCTTAAGGAATTTGCAACTAAGGCATTATAAACAAAAGAGAAGAAAAGAATAAACTTCTGGAAAGAATTTTCAAAGTAGGGAAACAAGGGAAGAGGAAGAGAAAGGGCCAGAAACTGGAAAAACAAAAGTTTGGTCATTACCTTTCCCATTTAGATGTTTAGCTGAGTTATGGGGAATGTGATTTGAGTGCCAGACCTCTTTTAGACGTAAGGTGTGGCTATTATCACATTTTTCAAATCTGTTGATAATCCTGCATCTCATCTCATAGTTAAAAATAAGGATTTCATGTTACATTCTGATAGGGCTGGTGACATTTATAGATTGTCTTAAGAGCCTATTCCATGAAACTGGATGAAATTAAATACAAAATCTACGGACTTTTCAACCATGATGATGAATATTGATTAGCCACTGCCAACAACATAATATGACTTGTAAAGGCCGAAAACAAACAAGCACTCTTTTTCAAAGCTGTGGATGAACAGCATCTTATAGTAACTGTAAAGGACAAGCAAACTTTGAAGAGGTTTG
Source organism: Durio zibethinus (assembly GCF_002303985.1). The sequence continues at coordinate 13,371,737 of NW_019168026.1, read as the reverse complement.
AATCCAATAACATACATAAAAAAATGCAAAAGGAGAATAATTCACCAAAAAAATGATAGCATTTGAAAACTCACCTTGTTCAACAAGAATACTGCATATGCTGCTTTTGTTGTGTCTTGACCTTCTAAAAACAATGGAAATTCTGCAGGCTTTACATTTGCAGAAAGTGATGTATTCCATGACAAATCAGAAGATGTAGGCTCTACTGAAGGCGCATGGTTGTTAATGTATGAGTGGGAACCACCCAAGCGCAGAGGATAACGTAAGGGAACTTGTAAATAGGATGCAATTAGTGAAACAGCCTGTAAATGAAGAATTAGCAAGAAACAAGAAAGAATAATTAGGTATAATTAAAATTATTGCCTCAGCAAGAGAAACAAGCTATCAAGACTGTGCCGAAGATACTATATTTCCATTTAAGCAATATAAAATAACAGCATTATCCTTGAGCAACAAGGGATTGTAGGTGGTATATACAAAACTTGATGCCTATAGCTTGATATTATCAGAAAACAAATTCAGTAATAAAGGATAACTTTATATTAACCAAAGGAATAGAACTCACATGTGCAACATATCCTAAGGCAGTTGCAGATCTCTGAACCTCCTTTTTGCCAGTGAAAAAACTCATCTTTGTAAAAGGAAGCATGGTGAGATTCAGACCTAAAATCATCAAGGATCCTTGGTTAATGCGCTTAGATACAGAAGAATTCCCTGGTGAAGACAACAACAAAAGGAACTTGGCATCAGCATCAACAAAAGGAACTTAGATACAGAATATTCAATTAAATATAATGTAAGTACAAGATATCCAAAACTCCATGATATCCAAAACCCGAAACTATTAGCACGTTACCTAGTGTACTACTGCTTGGACAGGATTCAAGTTCTTGCTCTTGTGTGGATCCAACCAAGATTTTTACGGGATAGAGCAATGAAACTTGTGATACCATATATTGGTGCCTTGCTCGAAGCTTCCTATGCACATTTTTTAGCTTAATGTAACCCCTTTCTTCAGTGAGTAATCCATTTGATTCCTGTAATAAAATCGTCAGACAATCAATCATGCAATGTATGAAATAGTACTGAATATATGAAAAAGGAGGGAAAGAAATAAGAGCACAAGAAGGGAATAATCCCCGACTATTTCAAGGAATTTATAGAATGAGAATCCTTCCCATCTAATCCCCCCCATCCACCTCTACCCAGGGTGTAAGGGGGGAAGAGAGAGAGGATTTCTTGCATTAGAGGGGAGAATATCTAACATCTAAAGCTGAATAAGCAAATAACTTCTAAAATATCATATATTAAATCTTCCTCAAAACATCAAATGAAATTCCAAAGATAACTGACATTTCAAGTAAGAACAAAAATATTTCACCTGCAATTGCTTCTTTGCTACAGAAAGAGAGATACCAGCAACCAACAGTGATCTCACTTCAGCACTAAGCATTTCCTCCTGTTTTTTAGCATCCTCTGTTGCAACCATGCAACGAGTTAACATGTTTCCCATAACTAATTTTCTTGCATCTAGTCTTTCACGCATTACCTCCAGCTCATTCAGTTGATTCAATGACTCAGTTTTGACCTGCACAGCATTTTCCCATGCACTAATCAGCAGGCCAATTAATTAGGTCCAATATATCCCACCAAAAGAGATTGAGAGAAGATGCTAAAAAACTTCGTGCAGACAAAACAATATCAAATTACAAACTCCATCTGTTCCTTCAACTGTTGTATGTCTTTCTTAATTCAACTTTTTAGATCTCCTAAAATTTAATGAAAAAAGGAAAATGCAAATGCAATGCGTTATCCACTTTTCAATGGTATGTTTGAATTACAATATAAAACAATTTAAGGGACCTAAAAAACAGAGAAGTGGAAAGAAAAGATAAAAGGGAAGAAAAGAAATTAAATAGAAGCAATATATAAATCTGGTACAAATGGCAACAAACCTTGGAATAAAAGGGCTGTGGGCCAATTAAGTGAAGGCATCCAGCCAAATTCAATATTTAAGATTTTGTTAAGGAAAAAGTTCCATTATCCAAGGCAATTCTCTTCTCCTTTCTTCCGATAAAGCTTAAGTGATAATTCTTCTTTCTCATATTCTTGGTGAAACATTTATACAACCCAACAGAAATCATAGTACTCCAAACTAAAATTAGTGGCTCTACCAATTTCACCATCTACACTGTCCAACCAAGTTAACAATTTAAGTGAAGACACCAGTAGTGAAGACCCCAGAAATCTATTTTCTTCGCTGCTCTAGGACTAAGAGCCTATCAGCTGTCAAACACAGCTAATAAAAGTGCAGTGGGAAAAAAATTATATATACAGAAAACTATAACTTCATCCTACCATCTTTAAAAATAACAACATTGAGCATAAAACTAAAATTATTCCATATTATGGTTCCTTTCCCACCTAAAACTCCTTAGAAAATTTACTGCACATTACTACATCTAGAATCCATAAAACCTCTAAATTTTTATTTCTCTAGTTGATCCCACTGCTTTAGAAACTTTTCTTCTTCTATTCTTTTTCTTTTTCCTTAGGAAAACAATTAACATAAAAACTGAATTACTACTCCAAAGTTCTACAAATTCAGCAATGCGCATTTATCTTTCACACAATCCACTACCAGTCAACAAACAAAATCCCAAATTTCCTTTCCCATTAAAATCCCTATTTCTCTCTTCAAATTCAGGTTACAAACAAAAAATTCGAAACTGATGCACTAAAAACAACATAATTCTCCCAAATAATATATTTTTTAACCAAATTTTAATCAGAAAATGCCTTACCTGAATAAGTGACTGGAGTTTTTCTTGAAGACTTTTCTTCTTATCATTAGATTCTTTAAGGGCAGAAGTTAAACTCCACAATCTAGCAAGCTTATGCTCGAAATCTTCCCATTCAATTACTAGCACATCTTCTTCTGCTGCATTGATTTCCTTCGGTTCGGTAATTAGGGTTTTGTCTCGGTCCCGTTGTTCTGGATTTTCCATGAAAGAATTGAAGAGGAAAGCTCTCGATTTTGGGAGTTTAAGAAGAAGCCATAGGTCGACCTCATCGTACAACGTCTCGCCGGATTAGAGTTGTTTTTTTTTTTTTTTTAGTTTCATGACAATCGAATCATATTCTCGGGAAAAATTATTTTCCAGGGATCATTTTCACCGGAAATTGCAGGGGTAAAACAAGAATAGGAATTTTGGGTGTTTTTGTCTGTAGAAAGTCAACCGTTGACGGAGAATCACAGGTGTTGGTAAACGGAGGATTTTTCCTTGTTGAGACTGATAGGCTATTCTCTGCCTACAATTATCTTTATGGCAGGTTAAATCATTTTAATACTAATTAAAATATTCATTGGTCCTTGATCTCGTCTCTCTCACTGTACTCTAACTCCATCTTTCATTTCACCTTCCCTTTCAACGAAAAAAAAAAAAAACCTCGATTCCAATGTTGAAATGGTAAGGAAGCGAGTACCTGTTCCAGCGCCTTTTTCAATGGGTGGTGTGGTTTCTTTCGTGCAAAACTTTTTTTTAACGATGCCAATTTATACAAAAAAAAAAAAAAAAAAGATTGAGATAAATACATGGAGTAAATCATAAGATATATTTATTAGGTTCGCAATAGGTGGTGTTGGAATGAATTTTTATTTATTTTGAATTTAATTTAATTTTATATTATTAAATTTAAATTTAATTTGATTTAAAATTTTTTATATTTGATTTATATCGTATAAATCGAATCTGATTCAATCTTACTTAAAATTAATAAAATATTATTTTTTTAATATAAAATATTATTTTTTGAAATATAAATATTTAAATATATAATTATATAAATATATATAAATAAAAAATTAAATAATTAATTAAAAATAATTTTTATACAAATTTAATCTAACTCCGATTTTTTTTAGCTTTATCTAATGACTTAAAATTTGATTTTTTAAAAAAAAAATATGACCTTATGATGTCAGATCGAATAAAAACCTGTCGAAAACAAGATAAACTGAATTGTCAACTCTAAGAGCTATGAAAAAATTTTTAAATTATTAATATAAGTTTTACAAATGATAAATTATCCTTAAAAAAATAATGTTTAAAATTTGATTTTAATTGAATTAATTAATTTAATTAATTAAATTAAATTAATTAATTGGCTATTGAATTAATATTGATTGGTTGTAAAAAGTAATTTTAAAAAAATTTTATTTTTTGTTAATTTAATTGAAAATCAAAATTTTCAAATTAACCGACATTTTAATTAAAATATTATAAAATTTATATACAACACAAAAATATATAAAATATTTCATTTTATTTCATGTTATTAGAGTTTTTAATTTAATATTTTATTAAATATTTTATTTAATTTATTTTGAATATAAAAAATTTAAAATATAATTTAATTTAATATATTTTATTATTTAAATTGATTGAATTAATTTTGATCAATTAATTTTCGAAATTAAAAAAAAATTTATTCGACTAATAGAATTTAAATAATATAATTCGGTTAATTTAATTTTAAGTAATTTTAGGTCAAAATTAATTGAAACTAGCAATGAAAAGCCTAACATCCAAGATTTTTCTCAAGCAAGCCGACCTTAGCTCAGTTGGTAGAGCGGAGGACTGTAGTTGGCTATGGCCACAGCCAATCCTTAGGTCGCTGGTTCGAATCCGGCAGGTCGGAATCATTTTTTTTCAACTTTTTCATTTTTTTATTTTATTGTTGTTCAAATTCTTTTTCAGTTTTTGGTTTTATCGTTTTGTCGAAAGAGAACGAAGATTTCAATAGCAGCAAAGCAAGCGTTCAATCAAAGAAGCAACACCGAATCCAAATACAATACAACCAGTTCAAAAATCGTTTCGTTTTACATCAGTTGCTTAAATCCACGAAAAAAGGAAAAAAATGGTAAGAACACCGAATTTTCCCTTTCTCCACTTCACTCCTGTTTGGTTTCCTAGAAAGTGATTAGAAATTGAACAAAAACCAATATCTAAGTTACCGATCTCAGTAAGTAGTAACTTGATGCATTGTTTTCTTTATTAACCCTTTGTTTTCCTTGAATTTTTCTCTATTGTTTTTGGATCCAATTGCTTGATTTCTAACTTGTTTAGTTCCTTTTTGTAATTCTTCTCATTGATTGTTACAAAAAATTTTAGGCCAACACGTTGAGGTTGTATTTGACTTGCATTAGGAACACTCTTGAGGCTGCCATGTGTCTCCAGGTATGCGAATCAAAATTATAATTTTACTATAAATTAATTGCTACTGAGTATAGAGAGAGGTATTGTATTGGCTTCTTTATGTTTGGAATTTGTATGAATAGCTTTTGTGACTATTATCTGATTGAATTTGAAGAGTCACATGATTTTTGTGTTAGATTTTGTATTTTTGGTTGTTAGAATGGCTTGGAAGAGGAGATGTAGTCGTCAGTTTTTCGTTTGACATAATGCTTCATGGTTAAGGGTTGAGGATTTGATGTAATCAGAATTGGGAATGGTTAGAAATGTATATAGATGTTTGTCATGTTTCCGAGTTTTAGTTTAGAAAATGATGGATACAGTAGGTTGCTGCCACTGACTAATATGCTCCTTTGGGAGCTCTTATGATTTGCAAGTACCAGAACTTTGAAGTTCTTCTAAATTATCTTTGGTTTGCCCTAGGATTTTCAGTGCTTGTGCCGAGTTTCTACATCTTCACAAAATTTAAAGCTATGCCAACTATATGTATATTCTAGATTATTTTTGGCTAAAAATTTGAAGATCTTTTGTTGTTACGGTGCTTTTGGATATGTCTTTTGTGCCTATGCTGATAATTATTCTTGATTCTTGACTTTAGTTGCTAGGCCTTATTAATCTTATAAACTGACTGTGGTGTTCCTTTGAACAACAATATGCATCATGAAAGACGTACTTCAATTAAATGTGTTGGCCTGGCAAAGATTGTTGTTTTCAATTTTTTTTACAAGATATATGTGTCCATTAAGTCTTACTCTCTTATTCACATGCTGGTTGCAGAATTTTCCTTGTCAAGAAGTTGAGAGGCATAATAAGCCAGAAGTTGAACTAAAGTATGTATAATCATTTCAGTTTCATCATTAATTTCGTAGTTTAGAATTTGACATATTCTGATTGGATAAGCTATATGTAAAGAAAGTGATCAAAGTACTAGCAAGCTGTGGAAAAATTAATAAGGAACATAAATAAACGTTGCTTCCCGCATTGCCTTGTTGTGGAATTGTGTTATCATTCTATAATTATTATGCTACTTATCTTATGCAGATCATAGACCAGGTTTAACTGATTTGACTTTTTAGTTAAGCTCTTAGATTTAATTTGCAAGTTCTTCCTCGAATTGACAAGGTCTTGTTTAAATTTGCTATGTGTAGGTTTTTTTTTCTTCTTTCTTTTTTAAATAGTACTAACGTCATGGTGTAGGATCACCAGTTAATTTTTTATTCATACAAGCTAAATATGCTCCCTAGTCCTTTTGAAATGATTTTCAGATACTGAGATGCCAGCATTATCTTAAATCTTTGGGGCCATTCATGTATACAAGCCTTTTATTATGTTGTTTCGTTCTTGTAACTCTCTTATCTCATCTTTTTCTTTAGATTTCAGTCTTCCCTCCGTTCCCCAAGACACTGGCCAATTCTGAAAATTCTAGTTTCTTCTTTTCTGAAACAAGATTGTCAGCAAGGGGCTATATGGACATTTATCAAGCATGTTAATAGTTTCCACTCCTCATCTTTGTTTATTTGTTTATTTTACAAGATATTTTAAGCATTTGAAACTCATAATATGCTCTTTTTATGCATGTTTGGTAGTAATTCATATGATACTGTTCTCCATTTTGATGACTAATTTACAAGTGTAATGAATGATAACTGCCAAAAGAAATATAGTGAAAAACTTTACAATTTTATTGAAAGATTTTAAAATCAAGTAGTGTTTTTTTTTCTCATACCAACAATCAAAATGGAAAAATTACCTTTCTGATCTAACTGTGAAAACTTTCATGTCCTGCAGCACTGCATCCTATGCTTCAGAACAAACTTTTAATATTTTTCTTTTTCATATTGTGCAGGACAAGCCCAGAACTTCTGCTAAATCCTGTAAGAACCATCTTCTTGACTCATGAGACATAGGCATATTTTTCCTAGTTTCTTTTTTTTTTTTTTAAACCTTAATTTGTTATGTCTTATATATATATATATATACATTTTGAGGAATGACAAATTAAAAATTTTTAATCTTTGGACAACAAAATATAGGCTTTTACTTTTATATGAAATAATAACTATATCCTATTTGGTGTTTAATTTCAATTGGTTCTTTTTCATCTTTAGTCCAAGATGATCCTCTTTTTTGCCATTTGCTTTTGCTTTTAACAAATTAACAATTTTATGGAAGCAAAGGGACAGAACAAGTCCAGTAGCAAAAGCAACGTGAAATGGAGCCTAATTTTGTGTTTTCTGCATATTTTCACTGTTAAATTTTTAGGCTACGGTGGATTCTGCATGCAGAAGGTATGATAAATGAATCCACCTAGTATGGAATTTGTGTGTTTTCTATCAATCACTTAATTTGTTTAGTCACTTTAACTAGTTGTTTTTGAGTTTGGAGGACTGAAAATTGTAACTTTGACAAACTAAGCCTGGCGAGCCTGGATTTTACCTTTTCATTTTTGAAACTATGAAGCCATAGGAGTTTTACATTGGACACTGGACATTTGTCACCTCTCAAACAACCATGTTATACACCTTTCATTATGCAATCCAATAATGGGGTATATCATCCATATATATGCATATATGCCACTAAAAATGTGATTTTTTGTTATTTAATTTGTAGGATTAGAAATGGCTAGTTAATTTTTTAGTTCTCTCCTGTTAAATTTTTTATATTTCTGGTTATAGGTCTTTTTAATATGACCATTTGCCATTGCAGGTTTTGATATGTCGAAATGAGGCTGAAAAATGCTTAATAGAAACATCTATCAATTCACTACGGATAAGCCTCAAGGTGAATATAAATACTCTTTCCCTGTATGTTTCTTTTGTCTGGCTGAGGTAATTGCTGCAAAGAGGATCTTTTGAGTTTTGAATGTTTTCTTGCTTTTAGATTAAATAAACAGCACCACATACATGATGCTGATGACTATTTCTATTTAAAATGATGATAAATAATTTTTGAAAGATAAATCATCTGGCCCCTTTTTCCTTCTTTTTCCCCAAATTAATTGGAATGATCTATTGCCCTTGGTTGTCAGTCTACTATATGTTGACCCTTGAAATCTATGTGTTGTACCACCACAGAGAAAATTCTCCTTTGTTTGGAAATGTCTCCTATTTTCTTCTCCTACTCATCTAATATGAAGCACAGACTTTGTTGTTTGATAATCTGAACTGCTCATGTCATAGGATTATGTCTTCTCTTCTATTTAAATTCGTTGGGATTCTAGATAAATAATCATGTTAATATTGTAAACTTGAAAAATGAGGGAATAAATTATAATTCTTTTTTTTTTTTTGGTATCTATCTGTATTATACATCATGTTGTTGTACTAAACTCATTTGGATGGAAATTAGCTTTAGTTGAGTTGTCAGGTAACAACTTTGCAACCAATGAAACAACTGAAACATAGAAAATGGACTTAATTGGCTCAACATTTGTTGGCTGTTGGGCTTATTAAATTTGAAAGGAGCTTCGAGCATAATCTTTCATCGTTTCATGGGTGCTTGCCAGAAGTTAATAAAAGAATGTGTGTTTTGGATAATGCAAATTTTGGTTTTAATGTTTCATTGTTGATATCAATCTCAGCTTATAGAGAGCAGCACTAACCTCCCTAGAATAGTGTATCATTTTATATAATTTTCATTTGATTTTATTTCTTTAAAAGCTTATATTTAACCTATGCTTCTCACAGAATTTTGTTCTTAAGTCTTAAACTAAGATCAGGATAAATTTGCAATCTTTCTCCCATATTGTCCTTATATGCATACTCTTTTCTTCTTGCACAGGTAAAACAGGCGGATGAACTTGAAAACATACTAACTAAAAAGTTTCTCAGATTTTTGTCAATGAGGGCAGAAGCATTTCAAGTTTTGAGAAGAAAACCAGTACAGGTACATTTATTTTCATCTCATTATTGACACTTGATTTACCTTCGAAATTATTATTGCTTGACAAACTTACATGATTACCAATCAACTTGCCTTGAGAAATGATTGTTTGTCCAACATTTTGCAAAAGTGGTCATAACAATCAGTACATTTTTGCCAATTGTAGGTGAAGACTTTTAAATATTTCCTTGTTCTACACACTGTAACCTTTTAAAACTGATTGGCAAATTTGTCTCCATCTTTTTTCTATCCATTTGGCTGATTATTTTACCATATATCTGTTTCAGTAATGAAATAGACTACACATGGCTATATATCTGTTTTAGTAATGAAATAGACTGCACATGGCTCTTATATTTTGAAATCTTTCATGAACTGAAGCTACCTTATGTATACCTTGATTTCCCCTTTTCTATTTTGATACTTATTCTGGTAAAACTTTATATTCGATTATATTTAGCATTTACTAATTGACTGAAGTAGCAAGGAGAGAAAATGTTATCATGATGAGATTGGTTTTGTCTGTCGTTATCTAATTCGTTCTTTCCCCTTTGTTCAAGTCATTAAATGTTAAGTTGATAAAGCATGTTTATGGACTATGATATAGGTTTATTGTAAATGTAATGCAGAAATTGCTTTTGTCTCTTCATTATGCTTGTGAATTTTCTAGATTATAATCTAGACGATTGTTTTTTAATTTTCAATTGCTGCTTCATCAAGCAGGGTTATGACATCAGTTTTCTTATCACAAATTACCACTGTGAAGAAATGCAGAAACAGAAGCTCATTGATTTTATTGTGCAATTCATGGAGGCAAGAATTTTCTGAACTTTATCCGTTATCCTTTTCTCCCAATTATAGATTGTGGATCTCTATTTAATCTTACATAATCAAACATAAAAATATTGATAAACTCATGACTTCTTTTCCTTTCTAAAATTTCCAAATAGTTTTAAGGTTTGTGTTCAATAGCATACAACTGCATTATCATTTGCGCACGCATATATGCATTCTATGAAAATTTGTTAGTATGAAAACTTTAAAGGATCTAAGAACAATTATATCAAGGGATATGTGTAATTATTCTAATGCTTTTGACTATGTTCGCTTATGCTCTCTACCATGCATTCTACTTGCTCTACTCATTTTGATTCTGGAATTTATGTATTTAGTGTTCCTAAAATTCTAGTTGAATATTTCGTTGATTCTTCAATGTTTCCTTCCTTCCTCTGTATTGCCAACGTATTTTGAAGATATTAGATCTGATTCTTCATCCCTCAATTCTAAAACTCACTTTCAGCAAAACCGTATTCATGTTAAATCCTCTATAACCCCCTTACATAGGAAACAAACTGTAATCTATACCCTTAGCTCTTGTACTTATCTTCTGATTTATGGACACTATTTTGCCATCCAAAACTGAATTTAACCTTCTTTATGTTAGAACTAACCTTAGAACCAAAATGCTGGTTTCATCATTCATGAATCTTTTATTGCCATTCCGCTCCACACAGGGCCTGATTTCGCTGGATCGGTTTATAATTGATTCTTGGCCTATCAGTCTATCACCATTCTACTGATATCTAGACCCGGCAATTCTTGTATCGTGTCTATATATTTTATGTCTAATATATGTAAAGTACAAAAATTATCATATCACAATTCCCGTTGACATACCAAACATAACACATTTTTTGGATTTTGTCAAACCCATATAGGGTTTTTGCTAAAATTTTAAACTCTATCATGTTTATATTGATAACCCTTGAAACAATTTCTTCTCACAATCTCAGGATATCGATAAAGAGATAAGCGAATTGAAAATGTCTGTGAATACACGAGGGAGGTTGGTGGCTACAGAGTTTTTGAAGCAATTCGTCTAACATCTTGAAGGTTATTACATCTGAATGAACTTGTCTCCGGCAAATCCTTTAAAACAGGAAGATACCGCTGTCCATGATTTTGTCGATGAGCTGCACTTGGATGTCTCAGCTAAGATTGTGATCCTTCATTGATCACTAGCCGTTTTCAAGTCTATTTGATCAAACAAGACAAATCTCTTCATTGTTTGTGTAGTTTTATGTTCATATATACACTTGTTAGTGAACCAACGACTGTATAATTTTTAAAAGCATAAAACCAACGGACTGAAATTTTTTGTAAGTTGAGTTTCTTATTTCCTAGAAAACTAAGTAGAATGTATATTTTCAATTTAAAATAAAAAATTTATTCCGTCTACTAAAATATTTAAACTTCACAATCAAGATTAGTTAATATAATAATTTTTCAATTAAAAATAGTCAATGGATTAAAAAAAATTTGCCGATTTATGCATGTTATCAAATAAGAATACAAATTAATAAAATGTTTGATTAACTGTTCATGAACAGATTCTTTTTTTTTATTCATATTCATTTATTAAATTTAACAAATAAAAATGAATAATATTTTAAAATTCATTAATTAAACAAATAAATTATGAATATAATAAATTTTATTTATATTTAATTCATTTAGTAAAACGTGAGTAAAAACAACATTCATAAAAAAAATTCAATAAAAATATCGTGAATAAATTTAATTTTTATTCATTTATTAAATTTATTAAATTTAATATACCACAACAAATAATATTTTAAAATTTGTTAGTTAAATAAATAAATTACAAACATAATAAAAAATTTTTATGTTCTTTTGATTCATACCCTGTTACCAAATACATTTTAGGGATTAATCATTTAAAGAAAATTCATATTTCATGAGATATTTCAACACTTAAGATTTTAATTTAAAAGTTTCAGGATTCAAATATTAAAAAGATGAAATAGAACAAATTTATAAAATGCTAGAGAGGAGGAAAGAAAAAAAAAATTGGAAGCCCTAGTAAACAAAACGACGTCGTGTAGCAGACTCGTGACCCCAAAGGTCTATAGGGTTTTGGAGGGGCTTTTTTCTTTTTCATCCAATTTTTCATTATTTCTTTTTCTTATCTTAAGCCTTCATCTGCCGTCGATTTCCTCCGGGTAATTTCAGTTACTATCTCCTTCTACTCTTCTAATTGTTTTAGGTTTGCAAATCAAAGAACAAATTTAGGGCACTGATGTTTGCTTATTGGTTCTTTGGGTGCAGCTAAGATTGTTCAAAAACTGATGCGAAAATGCACAATCTTCGTCGCCTGATATCCCGTCTCTCATCCACAAAGAAACCAATATCCCTTCGAAACGAACCATTTCGAGCCATTGGGTCACGTGCTTTTTGTGCAAACTCACGTGGTTCCAATGATCTGGGCTGGGACACTGCTTCCTCGTGGTCCAATCGCTTGACCAAGGACCATTTCGATGGAACCATGAATCCCAAGGCGGGTGGTGGAGACGCCGACCAATCTTCCCTGATTTGGGATCTTCAAAACGAAGCTGATGCGTTGAAACAGTTGAATGATGATAACAAGAAGTTCAAGGCTTTCGTGGATGGATGGGAACAGCGAATGCATGACATGAGCGTGTTGTTGAAGCAAGTGCGTGAGCCTGGTGCCAGAGGGTCTTATCTTAAAGACTCTGAAAAGGCTGAAATGTACCGTTTGCATAAACAGAACCCAGAGGTTTATACTGTTGAGAAATTGGCTAAGGATTTTAGGGTCATGAGACAGAGAGTGGAAGCTATTCTTTGGCTTAAGCAAGATGAGGAGGAAATGGAGAAAAAGCTTGGTCATCCTCTTGACGACTCTGTTGAGCGCCTTCTTGACACTTGCCCTGAGTAATTTACTCCTTTCTTTTATTCCTCTTTTTGGTTTGAGTTGCTTGTTATTGTATTGTTTTGATCAGTTTTGGAACATTTAAAACTTTTTTCGCAATCGAAAGTGTGTTTTTGATGAGTTTTAGGTGATGCTGATTTATTTCTGCATTGAAAATGGTTGTTTGATGCATTGAATTGTAAAAACTTTTTATGGCTACAATTATCTAAACTGGATGCAGTTGGAATGTTTAGTGGTATTGCTGGTATCGAAAATGATAGAAATGGTGGAATGGCTGAGTTGGTAAGGATCGAATACTTTGCTTATGGCCTAGGTTTGATTCGCACCACCAATGTTGGTCTTAACGGAGCCATACTGTATGTCTTGGTCTTGGAACATAGAAGCCTACCCTCACCTTAAACTTTATTGTACAAAAAAATTATTGAAATGCAGCTTTAGTGCTTTTATTATTACTTATGGGTGTCTGGGTTTTTTTTGTTATCTTTCTTTCATTTTTTTCTTTTCGGTTGTTAAGCTAATATTGATAGGTGTTGAGTGTTACTGCGTTTTGTCCACTCTACCTTGGTGGTTAATATTTTGGTTGTTGAAATTACTTAAGAGTCGTATATTCATGTTTGATAACTTGGATAAAGGGAGAGAAATAATTGAACTTTTAAAGGATTAAAGGACTCTGTTTCATGACACCACTACCTTTTTGTATTGATGTCTTCCTTTACTTGCTAATGCTCTTGAATTCCTAGTTTTAGGTGCTTTCATCCTGTGCATCGCACACACAGACACTGTTGTTCTCTCCTTGCTTATCATTTTTCTCCTAGTGAGCTTTGTTGCATGCTATTCAAGTACTTGGGTATCTCCTCATTTCACTTTCAGTAATAAATTGTATCATATGTTGTATGCAAAAATGTGAATATTTGCACTTGAAAACAGTGTTTATAGATATAAAAAGTACATAAATAACTAAAAGTTGGTTATAGCTTAGTGGTGAATGGCTAGCTTGTTTCCTGCTGCAGATTTTTTAATTCCCATGACCGGGAATTCCATGTAGCATCCCTTCCATACAAACCTGAGTTCAAGGTTATGCCTGAGGGTTGGGATGGCACGATCAAGGATCTAGATGAAGTTCATTATGAGATCTCCAAGAAAGAGGATGAAATGATGTATCAAGAATTTGTTCAAAGGATGAACTTTAACAAAATGAAGGTATGCTGCTTCACTCCCTGCCTTTCGTAGAAGAACCAAGAATTAGATTTGCTGATATAAATTTGTCATCACTACCATTTCTACGTTGTAACTTTTGCTTTTGCAGCTTTTGTCACTGTCACATTCTCTCCCTCTCTCTTTGTCTCTGTCTCTCTCTGGTGTTTCTTCACAGACTGCTCTAGTTTGGCTTGATTTACTTTCGAATAGGCTAAGTGATTAATTTATATGGGAAACGGGTCCATATTGAAATATGGAGAGAAGAAGAGGATAGTGATCAGATGTTGACAAATTAATAGAATGGAGTTTAATGTTGTTTGTCGACATGAGTGATAAAGGCTGATAATCTCCTGTCAAGTAAGAAACTGAAGTTTCTGATGACTAGGGAGCAAAGTTTGCTTTTATTTAATTTTGGAAGTCAGCCTTGTTCTTTTTTTAACTCTATCCAAGTTAATCAATGGAACAAAGATTCTTGTTGTGGTTATGGGCATTTCTCAAGTTACATTTTGCTTGGCATTAAAATAAAAGTCCCATTGTGGCCTTTTCTCCTCTATCACGTTTACTTAACAAGCTAAAATTCAATTGTCTAGTATATATTTAATTCTATTTTATATTTTTCATTAATGCCAATGTGTTCTTGCTTTTATACAGATAGCTGGCAAGGTAAAGCGCCACAAGTATAGCAGGAGGCGCCCCTCCGATGGTTGGAACTTCACAGTAGAGAAACTGGGACCAAAAGGAAAGCGTGGAGGTGGTGGCGGGTGGAAGTTTGTAAGTTTACCTGATGGATCAAGTCGACCACTCAATGAAATGGAGAAAATGTATGTAAGACGAGAGACACCACGCCACAGGCGTAGGATTCTGCGATGATGTTAAAAGCCTTTGTTTTGCATCGTATACAGGTTGTGGTATTTGTTGACAACGTGTGCCTGCATGATTTAGAGTCTGAGCTGTTATCATCTTTGTATCCAACGGGAGTAGTAAAAGTTGTACTTTTTTTATTGCTGACTTTGGACTAAATTTGATGGCATAAGAATAATTACTTTTTTTGCGCATTCTCCATTCTTTCACCAATAAATAGTATCATTTTATGTGCCTTGTGGGATTACAAAGCAGTATGGCCAATCTCCCATGGGAGCCAATGAAAAATGCTATTTCCCTTGGGCTTGAAATCGCAAAACAATGAGGACCATCTATAAGCAGGCCATGCCTAAAGGTAGATTTGGCTATTCTCATGTTTATTTATTTCATATTTAACACAATATTATTTTACATGTTACTATCATTGCGCACAACACAAAATATATATATTTGTTTTTGCTTAACTCATTCTTATCATTTTTTTTTTGTATAAATTTCGTATTATTTCATCTTGAGTTTTTCACTTGTCCAAAAGTGACTAGTTTTTCTCATTAAACATGCAGTTATAATATAATAAAGGACTTGCTTAGTTGATCACATCTTTTAAACTTCTTCTATTTTAACACACATAAAAATTCCATAAGATGCAGAAGCATCACTTGGATACATGAGAGTGGTCAATGTTCTTTTTCTTTGGGATAGTGACATTGATTCCCTCTAACTATACCAAATTCTGTTTCACCTCTAAATGAGTACTTGGTCGGTTGCTTTCTTTTCTTCATTATTAAGACAGTGATGAACTTAATCAAACTCCAAGAATCAAGATGTTGAACCATATCAATTTGCAACAGCCACGTTTAGCCTGGGTCCGTAACTGTTACAACCAGGCATTAAAGCATCAAATATGAACGCGAGTTTCATAATTACTTCCTTCAGCCACATCGTAACTAAGTAAACTTATCCCACTAGATTTAAGGTAATGCAAAAGAATCAACTAGACATAAAGGTAAGATGATACTCCAAATAAATGGGCAAATTTCAATTCACAAGACTCTCCGTTTTGTGGGTGTTTAGGTGAGGGTTGATAATATGCAGCCTTCCTTTTATATTTTGCAGAGAGAATGTTTTTTTCAACACTCGAACTCATTTTGTGAAATATCATTCTATTGTAATGCAAGAGAATCAATTAAACTAATTAAATTTATCCGACTAAATTTAAGATAATGCAAGAGAATTGATTAAAAATAGAGATAAGATGATAATGCAAGAGAACCAATTAGAAATAAAGAAAAAATGATACTCCGAATAAAAAAGTAAATTTCGATCCACAAGATGTAGCATTCCCTTCATATTTTGCAAATATACTGTTTTCAAGACTTGAATCCATGATCTTTTGATTACACATAACAACCTTGCCGTTGCTTGCCCTCTAAGATGATACTCCAAATATTGTGAAAAAATGTATGCCAACTCAGAATGCAAAAAATTTGATCTCAGGTGCACACTAGCATACCAGCATCATTGGGCAGTCAGCCGCTGCATGCGGAGCACCTTTAGTGTTCCAAATTTTTTATCTTCTCGAGACAGTTCTGCTTGTGCTGGGTAACATCACACTTCAAGGCAGCAATTTTACAGGCCTTTATACTTCCTAGAAGAAAGAAACAAACTAGAGATTAAAAAAAAAAAAATTTGATCTTTTTTAGACATTTCAAGAATTTCATACCAAATTATGCACCATTGTTGAAGTCTTAGCTTTGCTTAGAATCACACAAAATATTTCAACATCCACATCATGTAAAAAGAGGAGTGGTAAAACAAGATGCTTAATCATTCTCCACATTCTACAATCGATACTCGTGAAAATCTTTCCATGCTAAAAATTTTTCTGTAACAATTGTTAATCACTGCCCTTGTAGTTTAGCAACAATGAACTTCGAGCTTGGAAGACTTAAATAAAAGCATCTTCTTTCCAATATCACTAAAACGACAATTTGGCTTCATACTTACAGCACTTACCACTAAGATCCAGCAAGTTAAATAGTAGCAGAGGGCAATTCCCGATGCTCCTAACCATGCTTATTGCAGACCAAACTTTTTGGTACTCCTCTATTGAAGCTCTTATAACACAAAGTTTGGTAATGGGATTGACGTATTTAACGACATGCAAAATCAAAACAAGAAGTCAAAAGATCATTAGAAGCGAGAAACTCCTTTCTGCAATCAAAGGGAAAAAGAAACTAACAAGAACAGGTACCATGGTTTATATATTATACTTTGCAACAATCCAAGATAAACTTGATAATTTTACACAAGATATGATGATATAATAAAAAAACAACATGAAAAAAATTATGTATAAATTTAGTGTAATCATATTTTATGTTTTAGTCATGTCAGTATGATTGATATAATATATTATTCATGTTGTATTTGTATCAAATAGTAATTACACTATTATTTATAATATAAAAAAAATTTAAATTATTTTAATTTATTTAAAAAATAAATTAATAATAGTATTTATCATATTATTTTAGTATTTAAATATATTATAAATATTTAATTTTTAAATAATTTTTTGTTTAAATATTAATTTAAATAATATTTTTTGTTCAAATAAATTAATTAATTATGTGTAATTGCATTATTCATATATAATTGTATTAATCGTATCATGTTATATTTTCAATATACACTATCAATAAAATTAAAAAAAAAACTCATCTTTAATCTCAAGTTAACTTGCTAAACAATAATAAGAATAATAAATAAATTTATGTGTTAATTCATCATATTTGAATAAAACTCACAAATTTAATGCAAATAATAAAGCGAAACTCAAAATCTAGAATTAAAATAATAGAACATTTAGTAAAAAATTTAAATAAAATTAGAGATGTTCATTCAATTAATTTAGTTAATTTCAAATCGAATTATCTAAAATCGAACTAACTAAATTATATTATTTTATTTTTATTAATTGAATCAAATTTATTAATTTTAAAAATTTACCGATCAAATTTAATTATATTAATTTTTTTTATTAATCGAATAATAAATACATTAAAATTAAATATATTTTAAACTCTTAATTTTTGTTATCTTAAATAAATTAAATAAAATTATCTAATAAAATATTTAAATATTAAAGTACTATGTTAAAAACTCTAACAACTTATAAAATAAAATAATTAATTTTATATATTTTTTATTTTATATTTGAATTATATTATATTTTAATTAAAATTTTAGTTAATTCAATTTTCAAATCAAATTAATTAAAAATAAATTTTTTAAAATCATTTTTGTTAATTGATTAAAATTAATTTAATAATTAATTAATTAATTAAATTCAACCATTTAATTTAATTAAAATCGAATTATGAACGCCCTACCCGGTTGCCAATCTGTGACGGTGGTGAGTGTAGCAGGAGTCAAGAGTATATCTAATGGCGTTTGGGACTTATAAAAGCCTTTCTATTTATTTTCAGTTGGGAATCTCAGAAGGCAAAATTATACTGTCGTTTCATCAATCCTGAATTATATATATTTATTTTTTAAAGCTATAAATTAATAAACTCTAAAAAGGAATTTTTTTTGTTTTGCCATGAAAAAAATGATAAAAAATTTAAAAAAAGGAAATTGATTAAAAATATAAAAGGGAAAATATGAAAAATCCAAATAAAGCCTCCAATGCATACCCAAAGACAACAATATTAAACCCTCCGTTAAGCCCTACTTTCTTCTCTGCATTGAAGATGCGCGGTCGCCACCATGGCCACCATCCCTTCCGACTCCCTGGTGGCCGTCCTCCATCTCAGCCGCCATCTGAACCTCTAAATCACAATCTTGCCCTCCAAGACCCCAACGTTCTCCAATTCCTCCAAGCCCTTACAACCCCAATCCAACCAAACTTTCCTTTGCAACAAAACCGAAGTAATTTCTTCTTCCAAAACCCTAACGTCCCTTTCCAACAACAACCACAACATCAGGTATTCAATAGCCCCAGCAGCAGCCAAAGTCAGCCTCAGAATCAGATAAGCATCGCCGCCTCTGGCCAAGTCCCGAAGGAGGTTTGGGAAAGAGCGGACCAGGCCGTGAAGCAGGCGTGGCGTGAGCTTATTGCATCTGGGAAGAGTGTTACGACATGGAAAGTTTCAGAGGCAGCCCTGGTGGCGCTGCAGGCTGATTCATGGAGCTCGTTGGGATTGGATATGCACGGGATTCCATCTCTGAAAAAGCTAATGACCATTGAAGGAAGGGTAATTACATTACACTGATTATATATTTTTGTATATTCATATTTTGTAGCAATTTAGGATATGAAAAGGTTGTTTTAGAAATGATTGACGCAAGAAGATTCAAAAGAAGGGCCTAACATGATTCCTTTTTTGGCCTTTCATATAGCCGACTCCAGAGTTATAGAATATAAGGCTTAGGTTGTTTCTGTTGATATATTTTGTAGCAATTTAGTGTCTATATGATGTTGAAATCCTTGACGTAGACTAGAGACAATTGGATGCCTCTCTCTCTCTCTCTCTCTCTCTCTTTTGGGTTAATTTTTGCTCAAAAAAGCTTGATTTATTGTTGTTTATAGATTTTTTTAGAAGATGAGGGTTGTTGTTTTTGCTACTTGATTCTTTTTTAACCAAAGCCTTAAGGGAAGAATAAGATTTATTTTTTAAATTCTGAGAGTTGAAGATATTTTATTACAGAAAGTTGGAATTGCATGGAATTATTAACTTTGATAACAAAAAGTTTGTTGGTTTTCCTCTTGTGGGATTACATATCTCTCTAGCCACATTGAAAGGAGCTCTTCACCTGTTGCAGACAAATTGAAATTTTCTACTGTCCATTTTATATCAATTTAGGATGCCAAATGAAAGACCAAATTATAGTTTGAAACATAGTGATTATTTCATTCATTTCCTTTTTTTTTTTTTTAATTTCTCACTTTCTTCTCTGTCTATTGTTTAGGTAAATGCATTTATTCAATGTTTTGTTGGAGTACGGAGGATTACAACGTTGTATGAATTGGAGATGGCAATATGTGAGAACGAGGGTGTTAGGACATTTAAAAAGCTGGAGCTTGGCCCTTTGCTCCGTCATCCTCTTGTCTTGCGTTACTTTTCGCTAAACATCAATACCATGGAAGTGTGTAAAATAACAAGTGAGGACATAATTGCTCACCTCCATGAATACATGGACAGTCATAAAAGTCAAGAAATTCTTATTGATGAATTTCTGGATTTTGTTGCTGACAAGCAAGCTACCACAAGCAAGGAAAAGCTTGGCGTGCGTATTCGGAGCTTGACGTATGTATTCCATATCTTTCCACTGACTTTAAGTAGGAAAAGTCTCATGCACTGATAGAAACCAATGCTGTGAGGGCTACATAAAACTGTTTTACAAAACATGGCTTATTTTGATTTTGGTATTTGCTTTACGGGGATGTTTTGTGGTTTTGTCACAAATCAGTATATACTGCTTATAGATTACAACCTCCAATGTCTTGGTTGTTGGTTCAAAGGCACATTGTAGGTATTATGACTTGGTAAAACGTTCATTAATACAGTATAAAATAATTTATAACTATTAGTCCTTAACAGTAATGGAATTGGCCTTTTATTATCATAGGCTAGGAAATCTATTACACTTTGCAAAGTTTCTTCTTTTGGCATTAAAAGGTATATATTTATGTGTTGCATACTTACATGGTTTGTTTTCTTTGCGCTTTCCATATGATGCCCTATAATTTGGTTATATAATACATGGTTGATTTTTTTTGTCACTCTCTGTATGATATCCTTTTGGTGATATGTTACATGGTTTGTTTCTTTGGACTTTCTATCTGATATCCTATAATTTGGTTCTAAGGCTTAATTGGGTATTGACACCGTGCATGTGAACACATTATCTTATGAAGTCAACTTTTGACTGCCTATTGCTTCTTCTTATAGTGTTAGATTGGTAGTAATACATACTTGTATAGGTTTGGTATCTAATTGAAGGAATCAATATATTCAGTGACCACATCCTAATTTGACAACAAATCTGATATTATATTATATTGAAATTGTTACTGTTGCGATCATAGGATGCATACTAGTTTTATTAAGAAGGCTGAGAGAGAAAAAGATTTTGAGGTAAAGAAATGCCAAAAAGGACTGAAGCTAAAAGAACGTTATATTAACATTTCACAGCAAGTTGAGTCATTTATCTCAGTACACAAGGATTTTTGTGGCAAGCATATACGATTTGATTTATCAAGCTCAGAGGAGGAAGATAGCAATGACTCTCCTCATGAAGACGAAAGGAATGACAATGATGAAGGCAATGACTTCAAGTTTCCATCACAAGTTATTAGTAGCTCTGATCGGGTTGGTAGTTGTCCTTACCCCTCTGCAACAGAAGAGTTGACAAGGCTTGGGTTGAAAGATGGAATGAATAAACCTTCTCCCGCTACTGGTAGCTCAAGGCATAATGACTGTTGTGGGCCATACAAAAGGAAAAGAAAAAATGAGACTCCTAGTCCTTCCATCTCTAGACTACCTAAGTTGAGGAGAAGAGATGGGGTCAAGCAAGATGTTATTCCAAAAGAAAGTGGAAATGAGGCCAAAGAGTTAAATAATTTAGATGAAGCTGATATTTCACTCTCTGATAACTCAATGAAGACATTCATCACAACCTGGAAGGAGGCATGTAGGGAGCACACCATGGCAGAGGTTAGTTCAATATTTCAAAAAAGATTAATGGTTTATTTTGTTTTCCCATCCCAATGCAATTAGTTGGCTCATCGTGTGGAATCTGTAATATTTCACAAGAATCTGCCCAGATTTATGGTGGGCTAGGATTATAAAGTTATGGATTGTAGGTTTAGGGATATGTAATAGGTAGGGTTTAAAACTCATGAGAGTGGATCTCAAAGAATTGCTAAAATGAATTTGAAGCTTAACTTGGGCGATTTTTTGATGTTGAAGAATGAGCAATGTGATTGTTTGAAGAGGGCCTCTATATGACCTCTCCTTTATGTTTGATTAACTTGCGTCGTAGTGGTCCTCTAATACATGGAACCTTTCCTCACTGCTTTCACTTAAATAAATAACCTTAGGATTTCAAATATATTGAAATACATGAATTCAGGATTGGGATTTTTAATAATTGGGAGTAGATTTTGTAATTCTAACTGAAATGGGATGCCTAATAGCTTAGATGTGGAAGTAGCACAAATTGGAGAAGGGGCGTGGGGGATGTGGAAGGGAGGGAGCTGTGCAAACATTCAGAAAATATTTCTTGAAAGTTATCTGGTAAATTGCAAACTTTAGTGTCATTATAGATTTAAGCTCTGTCTACTTCATATTTGTATTTCCTTACTACTTCCTCTCTAACACCTCTATGCATGCAGGACATTAAGATTTCAACAATATATTCAAATGATATAATTGTTCGTATAAACTTACTGATTGGGAGTAATTGTTACAGTTTTAAATTGAAACAGGATTTGTAGAAAAGCTTAGCCGTGCATTTGATGTGTGCATACATGGTGAGAGGGAGAGGAGAGGGAGGGGGACAAGCTTGGTCTACTTCTTATTTGTTTTACTTTCTGTCACATGCACACATAGATAGTAGTAGAGAGTTACATAGATACATACGTACATTGACACTTGCACATAGTTCTGATCAACATAGACAAGTAGAAGATATAAAGAGAGAGCAATATGTACATACATTAACACTTGCACATATTTCTGATTAACATAGAGAATGCAAGAGTTATAGACTTAGATCTGACACTTACACTGAATTCCAATTTTAGTTTCATATCTTTTTGATTTTACACTGTACATGTTTGAGGATAGCCACATTTTCAATTAGTACGAGTACTTGTGTCTTTTTGTGAATGTTACCCACATGAGGCTGGACATTGAGTTTTTTCTTTTTGGTTTAATCACTGTAATATGATATGGATTTTGTGGACTTCTTTTTTCATTCATAGGTTCTGCAAAGAATGCTTTGCTTTTACAAGTCAAAAGCTCAAAAGAGGAAGAAAATGAAGTCAATGCTTTCCTCTTATCCATTTATTGGGTTACTAAATGTTGCTGTAAGTCTGTTGAGCTGAACTGGTTACGATAAGTTGTTTGCTAAATTGCTGCAGAATCTAGTGAAAGATTCTCCCATCTTTACAGTTATATTCTTTTTATTTTTATTTTTTTTGTTGCATTTGTTAACTTGAAGAGCATGCACATATTGCATACTATTGTTTCCTTTCAATTACATGATAAATCATACTCCTGTTTTTACCTTTTCCTGGGCAAAATCTCTTTTTTTGGTACAGTTGAGGCATTCAACTAGGTCCTAAGTTGCATTAGAACTAAGCAAAAGCTCCTTCAACCCCTTCAGTTGAGGCACCTTTATTGAGACACTTACCTTTAATGCCTAGGTTGTGTACCTTGAAATGTAGTAGGCACAAGAAGGCTCAAGTGGTAAGGGTGCAGTGGGTTTCGGTAGAACTCTTAGGATTGATCTGTAATAGTCTTGATTGTACCATAAAAGGTATAAAAGTGTGCCTCAATTAAGTGACATCATTTTTCTTTAATTGAATGAGCTGTATTTTCAAGGTCAATATATGTGTTTCTTACAAGAATAAGAAAAGGATAATCTTGGTCCATATGTAACTTCTTGTTGGAGGTGGAAGGATAGGGACCTCATAGCTAGAGTTTAATTGGGTGGGGACTTTTAGTTAATTATGATAATGATTTAGCTTTATGATATATTAGTTAATAGAACTGTGTCAGTTTTCTAAAACGTATATACTTTAGGTTTTTCTTATATAAACCAATTTCTTAGGTTCCTTGCTTTTGATACAGGTTGTATTTATGATATATTCACTTTGGTAGTGTTTGCTATCACTTTTAAGACCACTGTAGTGATCTAATTACCAAGGTCGTAAGATCACCTAGGTGATTTGATCACTAACCATCTTAGATTACCATGTTTGGTGCAATATTATAAATCACTGGTGATCTTAAATCACTGTAATTTGGTATTGTATAGAAAAAAGACCTCCAAATATAAAACACCCAAAATAACCTTATTATAATTAGGTTATTTAAAAAAGGCAACAATTTCAATTTTTATTGATATGAACCAGTTCTGATCACTATAATTCAAAGTTATCGACATGTTCACATATAAGGGTCACATAAGTTGTCTTGTACAAAGTGATTAAAAAGTGGAGATTTGCTTATAAAAGCTAAAATTTAGGAGAGAAATATATCTTGGCAGGCATCACTTCGAGGGTAAATTTGTCCTAAAATGATTTTTGAAGATCACTCTCCCTTGGTGAAAACTTTCCCACCATTTTGATGGGATTCAAATCCCGCATGGCAATGATCTAATCTCAGTGATCTAAGATCACTGCCATGTAGGATTACCAAGTTACTATTAAGCACAATAATCTAATCACAGTGACTAGATCACTATCAATTTTAGAAAGATCACCCCATACCAACTGCTACCTTGGGTGAGTCCCTTCTTTTTGCCTTGCTTCTTAGGAGATACAACTGTCCTAGCACCTTCAGTGTTCCAAAGACAGCACTGGCTTTTCAAGTCTATTTGTGGATTCCTACTGTTAGGTATACTTATCTTCAAGTCATTTTGAGACCTAGAATTATGATAGAACTTTTGTTTCACTATTACAGGTGACATCTATCAGAAAAGGAATGTGGGATAGCATCTATGATACTATTCAAGCTGTCAGACAATTTGAATTAACTAACACATCTGATAATTATTCTGAACATGAGAGCATTGAAGTTGAACCAAGTGAGAAGGATGCATCGATCCCCACACACGTACATTGTAAGTAGTCTTTGCTCTACTGATGCTATTGTGAAAAAATTCTAGTATGCTTTCACGGTTTTAATTTCTTCCTTCTTTATGAAATATGATTAAATAGTTCAAGAATTTTTTTCTCCATGATTTCTTCTGAAAAGTGGTCCTTTTTGTTTGTGTTTGTCTGTGGATTGGGCTGGGTGGATGAGTTCCTTGGTGATTCTTGAGTCATTATCATTATTTATAACTTTTTTTTTTTTGGTAGCAGTATTTAATGATTTTCATTTTCTAGAAATGGGCTTAATTGATGATTGGATTGTATATGTAATTATTGGCTCTTTTTGATTTTTTTTTTTTTTTTGGGTTGGATCTTATTCTAAAAGATAAGTTTTGGGAATCATACTCAAATTAGGATTAGTAAATCTATGCCTTCAGATGTTTTCTTCTAGTTTGATGTTTATTAGAGTTCATTATATCATCTCTTTCCTTGTTTAGATAGTAGCTGATGAGAACAGGCTTGTTTTCAAAGAATTTCTATTCTAGACGTAAATTTAGGGAGTAGGATTTAATTTTCTAGTGGACCTGTTTGTTTGGTTTATTTGTATTACTCTTTATTTGGGTTAGGTGGGCTTATTTTCCCATGGGCTTAATACCAGGATAAAGAAGCTTATTTATAGGTTTTATTATGTTTGGAGGTTAGATTTTGATTGTTGAACAACTTTGATATTAAGAATTATTGAATATTGTTATTCTGGAGTATTTGTTCTACATCAAGTGTTATCAGAGCAAAGGAATGACCCTGATCCCTGGGAACTCTGGTATGTTAACAGTGGCAAAGCATGGCTCTTCCCCCAGGGCTTCTTAGTGTGGGAGTGCTTTGATAGGTACCCTCTATTGCCCACATAACTTTATTCTATTCCAAGTGCTCTTTATGCCAAGCACCCGACCAAGTTGGATGGGTATCTTGTTATGCCAAGCACTCAGAGAGTAGTAGGCAGGGTAAGTGATTATGCTGAGTGCTCAACAGAGTAGGCAGGGTAGACTGCTGATAAATAATTGGGTGGTGGCCACGTCAAGTGTGACAGTTGGCATCAGAGCCTGGTTTTGATCTTGGTGCCTGTGGGTTGGGAAACTCTTCAGTAGCATTGTGGATTCCCTTTTCTTCTTCTAATTGTCAGTTTTGCTTCTGTAAGAATGCTGTAACCAGCTTCAGTGAATCATTGTTTATAGCTTGAGATTTTGTGGTCACCTGTATTTAATTTGTTAGGGTAGCATGGTTGATTCTGGGTTGATTGGTTGGTTTGTTACATAAATAAAAGGAAATTTTGGAGACATGGAACTCGGTGAGGATTAAAGCTTTGTGCCATTTTTTTGTGGGTAATTTGTAGAGTAAATACCAAATTATTGATGTGGCTTATTAAGAGAGAATGAAATAACCAGATGATCAATCCCCAAAAATTGCAAGGTTTCTCCCTCTGCATAACTTTCATTTGACCGGCCAAGGTTTAGTTTGTGTGTGTATGAGTTGTACCATTATGATGCAAGCATCATATGGTAGTCAAATGTGTTATAATTTTTACAACCACTTGTTTTTATACAAAAATAGTTTGTTGCATTTATTATTCCTCAGTTTTTTGGTCCTTCTCTTTAGAAATATATCAGTCGCTTAATTTGATGTAACTGACTTAGTTTACTCTATTCACAGGTGTGACAAAGGAAGATGTTATCAAGAAAATTATTGCTTATTTTGAGCTTAATCATGAAATTCATGGTGGTAAATCACTTAAAGAGCAAAGGTTAATTTTGCTGAGGAAGCTGTTTAACTGTGAGTCTTGGTTGGCTGGGCAATTTTATGTTAAGGACTTCAAGTCCCTTGGTCATGGGGAGTTCTTAATGTTTCTAGAAAGACATGCTTCTTTATTACCTATTGAATTGCAGAAACTCTTGGCTGCTGAAATATGCGAAAAGTCTCCTTTGGAGGTTTGCATTCTCCAGCATCTGTTGATTGTTTTCATATCTCAAGCTTCATACAATTTACAGGACAATCAAATTATTACCAAGGAGGTTATTAATGCACTGCTCATGAAGCAATTTCCTTTATTTAATTTCAAAGTTAAGGAAAATGGTTCTATGGAAGATTTTCTAGAAGTCGTGGAGAAGTCTAAGAATGATATAAGTTCCAAATGTGTCATATTTTCAGCATCATTGCTGGGAATGTGCCATAATGGTGATTCATCGGTCTATGATGAGAACTTTTCATCAGAAAATGTTAGTATGGTTAAATCAGTTGCTTCAAAGGATGCAATGGCTGTTTTGCTTAGGGCCCCAATGTTGTCAGATTTAAATTCATGGTCACACTGGGATGTTTTATTTTCTCCTTCTCTTGGTTCCCTTACATTGTGGTTGTTGAATGAAGTTAGTGCAAAAGAGTTGTTGTGCTTGGTGACTAAGGATGGTAAAGTTATTCGGATTGATCATTCAGCCACTATGGATTCATTTTTGGAAGCTGCTCTTAAGGGATCTGCCTTTGAAACAGCTTTGAAGCTGCTGTCTTTGTGTTCTCTAACTGGGGGAATGAAGCACCTTCCTTTAGCCCTTCTAAAGCGCCATGCACACATGGCTTTTGAAGTCCTTTCAAAGAACCATATTGAGAACATTGAAGTAGCTGATGATCAGAATTTTATCATGAATAGAAAAGCATTATTTGGGCCAAAATTGCTGGAAGATGTTTCTATTGACAATTTGGGTAGTGGATTACAAATGAACTTGATCAAAATGAAGAAAGCTGCATCTCATGCTTCGAGATTTTTCCTTGATTGTCTATGTTATCTACCTTCAGAATTTCGTAGTTGTGCAGCTGACATATTACTTCATGGGATGCGTCCAGTGATTAAAGATTGCCCTTCAGCTATTTTGAGTGAATGCAATGAACTGAGACAGCGTGTTATGCTACATGAAATGGGCTTTTCACTTGGCATTGTGGAGTGGATACAGGATTACCACTTATTTTGTTCCATTGATATGAATGACATGTTTCTTTCCTATGAGGGATCAGGGATGAAAACTGGTACATCTGAGATAAAAACAAGGTCAAACTATATGCAAAATGCAATAGATAGGCTTTCCTATGCTGAGAAAGAAATAATGGCATCTGATAGGACAGACAAGCAACCCAAAGTTTGTGACATGATTAGTGATGAAGAAATTTCTGCTGAGAGATTGGGCATCAAGAACAGAGAACAACCATCTGAAGTTGATGAACTGGCAGATGCATCCTTGGTTATTGAGTCAATCAGGCGAGATGAGTTTGGTCTGGATCCAAATCTTTCAGATGTGGAGAGTAGCATGTTGAAAAAGCAACATGCTCGCTTGGGGAGAGCACTCCATTGTCTTTCTCAGGAGTTATACTCTCAGGACTCGCATTTTCTTCTAGAGCTTGTAAGTCTAATTTTTGTTTTTAATTGTGCTTGGTAGGACTGCACAAATATTGCTTAAATGGATTAAGTTTTTGGCTCGCAGTTGGTTGTGAAACTTAATTTCTAAATTACAACGAAAGAACAATTCTTCTCCATAGTTGCTTAGAAGACAAATTTATGTTCAGATATTTCATCTGACGTATCTGTTTTCCTGAAGGTCTTTGTTGATAAGTTCCATGAGGCCAACCAAGGAAGTTGTTTTTTGTGTTTTTTAGATGGAAAGGCAGTTTTTCTTTTTCCCTTGGTTGATTAACTTGTGCACATTCCTCCTGTAATCTTCCTTACTGTTACTGTTGGCCCACTGGAGCATCATCATATTTTTGTGAATGTTTTTCAATACTTAAGGTTGTTGAACTTGCAAAATTTGCTTGGTTCTTTATCCTTTCTTTTTCTTTTTTTTTTTTTAAAAGGTGCTTGGTAATTTTTTGTATGCCATGTGATGTTTAGTATATTAGTAAATGCAATGTTTGTATGCTTGATTTTGGAACTCCATCCTACTATAACTGTTCTCTTTGAAAAAGTTTAGGAAGCATTATAACACATACTAATTATAGTTGACACTTTTTCTATCCTAACTAGGGTAGTTTTTTGGTTTTCTTTGCCCCAAGTTGGTAAAAATTATTGAAGGGTGTTGCTGGAAGTTAGATAATTTGACTTTTTATTGTGACTCTTATTATGAGATAGAGGGAGTATTAAATTTTGCTGAACTGCTGCCACTAAATGGTGAAGTGTTTAACTGCTCTAACTAACTTCGTGTTGATTCAGGTTCAGAATGCTGATGATAATGTCTATTCTGACAATGTGGAACCAACTCTAACTTTTCTTCTTCAAGAGTCGGGTATAATTGTTTTAAATAATGAACAAGGCTTTTCTGCTCAGAATATCAGAGCACTTTGTGATGTTGGAAGCTCGACAAAAAAAGGATATTCTGGTTACATAGGGAAGAAGGGCATTGGCTTCAAATCTGTGTTTCGGGTACAAAAACTTATTTTTCCGTTTTTTATTTTATGTTATCTTTTGTTCTTTGATATATCCTGTTCAAGTAATATGTTACCTTGCTTCCGTATCTAGAGTAAAAGACATCTAAAGGTGTATGAATAAGAGTTAAATGGTCCATTGAGCAACAGTAGGGTGAAGAGGATAGATAGCAATAGGTGTTAAACATGACTAATATTGTGGTTCCTATGCTTTTGTTAAAATCAATGTTTAGCACCTAGCTTCTTTAAACAGCAAAACTTTATGCTTCTTTCAGAATTAATCTTGTCCATTTTTGTCTTTCATATCCAAAAGTAGAATGTAATTTTCTTTATGGCCATAATTTCAGTTACTTCATTCTTCAAAATCTAAAAATGGCCACTAGATTGGAAGTAGATGGTTATGGACATAATGATTTTCTTCCTGCAGTAAGGTTGAATATACCATTTGTTGTGCTGATAAATTATTTGCTGACACTGCATTTGGAAGCACGGTTGGGAATTGTTGCCACAGCACTTCCAAAGGAGCCCTTTATTGTTTAACTTTCTTAATGGTAGATGTTAGGTGTTGTTTCGTTTGATAGATAATACATTACATGAAGTTATAGTTGCCATTTGTTAGTAAAGGTGTTAATTTCCTGTGAGTAATAGTTTTATTTTGGACTTGAACTTTCTGGTGGCATGGTCAAGCAAAATTGTGATTTGCTTAGTGTCTTTTCTTTGAAGCCAGAAGGTTCGGTGTGAAGTTTTTGGTATTTTGCCAACATTGCTATTCCTATGAGAATGCATAAAAGTCCTCAAGAGGAAATAAAAAAAAAGGACTTTATTTTGGTAGTATAATAATTGTATCGATAGGAAGAAATTTGCACTCCATTAGCCCTTGTCTAATGTATCAAACTTATTAGTTACTATTCCTCTTTTGCTCTGTTCTATATTAACCGATACCTGCTTTGTTGATTATTCGTCCCCTTATGTTAATTCTATCCACCGTTGACACTTACCCGATAATTTGAGTAGCCTAAAAATGGTTTCCAAATACAACAACAGACTAAACCTATTTGATTATATGGATCAATCTGCATCACTGCGCATCATGCCACACCATATATGTAGGAAGCTTACTCAAATTGAGGTCTTCTTTAATAGTTTCCATTCATTTCTTATTTGGTGTTTCTCTCCTTCATTTGATATGACTATCCTCCATTCAGTTACATTTTCTCAGGGGGAATTAGTAAGTCTTCTCTTTATACGTCCAAACTACTTGAACTATGGTTTTTGCATTGTCCTCAATGGATGTGAAGACACCCTTTTTCCTTATGTGCGGTTTAAGTTTACCAGTTTATCTGCTCAAGCCAGACATTTTCTTGCGTTTTTAATAGGGTTATTAGATTTGAATTGCATTTTCTTCTTCCATTAAATCATTGTGTTTACTATGCCAATCTACTACTCGCTTGAAACCCTTTCTTGCACTGTTTGATACAAGAATCTCAATTGAAAGGTACTTACATGGTGATTGTATTAATGAATGGCTTCAATGAGGTTTTTTTTTAATTTTTTTTTATTTGGGTGATTTTGCAGGTTACAGATGCTCCTGAGATTCATTCGAATGGGTTTCATGTCAAGTTTGATATAAGTGATGGTCAGATAGGTTTTGTTTTGCCAACTCTACTACCTCCTTGTAATGTCGACTCTTTTAAAATGTTGTTGAGTGGAGATACTAATCAGCTGGATAATAAGTGTTGGAACACTTGCATTATACTTCCTTTCCGATCAGTTACATCTAAAGGAAATGATATGAACAATATTGTCTCCATGTTTGCAGATCTTCATCCTTCCCTACTACTCTTTCTCCACAGGCTTCAGTGCATCGTGTTACGGAACATGCTCAATAATTCATTTGTTGTTATGAGAAAAGAAATTGTGGGAAATGGTATTGTAAAGGTTTCATGTGGGACAGATAACATGACATGGTTTGTAGCATCCCAGAAATTGCAGGCAGATATTATTCATCGTGATGTGCAAATAACAGAAATTTCTATAGCATTTACACTGCAGGAGTCTGATAGTGGCTGTTACATACCATTTCTGGACCAACAACCTGTTTTTGCTTTTCTTCCTTTGAGGACATATGGTCTGAAATTTATTCTTCAAGGTGATTTTGTTCTTCCTTCATCTAGAGAGGAAGTTGATGTAGATAGCCCCTGGAACCAGTGGTTATTGTCAGAGTATCCCAGTTTGTTTGTTTCTGCAGAGAGATCATTTTGTTCTCTCCCTTGTTTCCAGGAAAATCCTGGAAAAGCTGTTACAGTTTACATGAGCTTTGTTCCACTTGTTGGGGAAGTGCATGGATTTTTTTCTAGCCTTCCTCGAATGATCATTTCTAAGTTAAGAATGTCAAACTGCTTAATTTTGGAAGGAGACAAAAATCAGTGGGTACCACCCTGCAAAGTTCTAAGAGGCTGGACTGAATCAGCTTGTCAGCTTTTTCCTGATCCCTTGCTCCGTGAGCACCTTGGACTTGGTTATTTGGACAAGGATATAATTTTCTCTGATGCATTGGCAAGGGCATTAGGTATACAGGACTATGGTCCCAAAGTTCTAGTCCAAATTATATCCTCTTTGTGTCAAAGAGAAAATGGCCTTAAACCGATGGGCCTAGCTTGGATATCGTCTTGGTTGAATGAGTTTTATACAATCTCATTCCATTCTTCTGGACAGGCCTCAATGAATTGTGAAATAGAAACAGTTCTCATAGATAATCTTAGAAAAATTCCATTTATTCCTCTTTCTGATGGTACCTTCAGCTCTGTTTGCAAAGGTACAATTTGGTTATATTCTGATGCCATTAACATTGGGTTTGAAGGGGAGCTTGGACTTGAAGCTTTTCCTACATTATATGCTAAACTTCGGTTTGTCAGTCCTGCCCTTTTTTCTGCATCTGCTGTCAGTATCTCACACGTAGATACAACTCTAGTCGGAAACATTACTAGTGTGCTTCATAATATTGGTGTTCAACAGCTCTCTGCGCATGAAATCATAAGGGTACATATTTTGCCAGATCTATCTGATGAAAAAATCAAAATTAGAGACAAGAATTTGATGATAGATTACCTCTGCTTTGTGATGATTCACTTACAATCTAGCTGTCCAAGTTGTCGTGTTGAGAGGGATTACATTATCTCAGAGTTGCGAAATAAAGCTTTTATATTAACAAATTATGGCTTTAAAAGACCATTTGAAGTAGCAGTTCATTTTAGCAAAGAATTCGATAGCCCTGTCAATATAAATAGATTGATTAATGATATGGATCTGAAATGGCATGAGGTTGATATCACATATTTGAAGCATCCTGCTTCCAGATTGCTCTCATCTGGACTTAAGAAGTGGAGGGAATTTTTCCTGGAAATTGGTGTCACAGATTTTGTGCAAGTGGTACAACTTGATAAAAGCTTTGCTGATATATCTCATACTGTTCTTCAGAATTTGTCAGATTGGGACTTAATTTCTCCTGGATCAGTTTTTAAGGATTGGGAATCTTATGAGTTAGTTCAGTTGTTATCCATATTGTCCACAAGTGGCAATCATGAAGGCTGTAAGTACTTGTTGGAGGTTCTTGATGAACTTTGGGATGATTGTTTTAGTGAAAAAGCTTCCGGTTGCTGCAATTCTAAATGTGGTGGTGGTGTTAGACCCTTCAGATCCTCATTTTTGTGCAAGATCTGTGATATCCAGTGGGTGGTTTCTAGCATGGATGATAAGCTTTACTATCCAGAAGAGTTGTTCCATGACTGTGATCCAGTGCGTTCAATCCTAGGTGCATTTGCTCCATATGCTGTTCCAAAGGTTTGTTTGATACTGATATTATAATTTGATGATGTCATGAAATTGTTTCTTCTCATTGAATCTTTCTCTGAGAGTTATGGAGGTTGTGAGTGTAATGTGGAAAAAAAGTTAGAATTTTTAAGCAGGCAGTTCAAAGCATGATATCCACCTTTTTCTTGAATTGATATTTAATGTGAAAATTTTCATAGAATGAGCCAAGAAAACAAAGAGGCAACTCAATGTCCTTGTTTGTTTTGCTTTCTACGGCATAGTAAGTAAATTTTGGTCTCTTCATAATGCAAACAGATGACCTAAATTTTAAAATTATTCAAATTAATTTTTAGAGTTTTAACAGTTTGAAACTTTACTTCTTCCCTTCAACATAATAATTTTGCTAACTTTGAGTTTAATGTTCTGTGCTTCTTTTTAGGTGAGAAGTGGAAAGTTAGTAAAGGATATTGGTTTTAAAACTGAAGTTACCCTTGATGATGTTCTCAAGGTTCTAAAATTATGGAGATCTGAGAGCTCTTTCAAGGCCAGGTATTACTGCCATTCTGCTAGGTTTGAGTCTTTGTCATGGATGCATATTGTTTGATGAAAGAAGTTTGGCTACTTCCAAGACATCTAAAGTGTCGTGGAATTTTCTAGATTTATAAATTTATATGTTTATGGTTGGATGGTGGATGATGTTTCACTGATCCCTGAACATCTAACCAATTGGTGGCATTACAGAGCTGTAAGTTATGATGCTACTAATTGCTGGGAATATAGTTTTTCTTCTTTTAATTCTAGCATAATCAGAAGATATCCATTAGTTTCT
Organism: Durio zibethinus; assembly: GCF_002303985.1. The sequence goes on along the minus strand of NW_019168026.1, from coordinate 13,337,862 downwards.
TTTAATTGATTCACTAATTTTCTCAAAATGATAATCCCTGATTTTTACAAGTCTTGTAAAGCTGAAAAGTGAGAGGAAAACCTTCACGGATACAGCTGTCTTTAAATTTTGTTTAGGTAACCTTGGGAAAGGATTATAAGTTTTCATTTGCAAATTTTTTCTTGTTTAGGAAATATTTTTGTTTTTGTGTAAATGTTTGTTTCTTTCAGGGAAAGAAACTGATTTCTTTTTGTTTTCTCTTTCGGTTGCACAATTAGTTTTTCCCTGTTTCAGAAATTTGTTGCTGACTGTTGTGATATGATTCACAATTGTAAAGAATTTTCTTTATAGTAACATAAATCACTTTTCTCATGCTATTAATGTAGGGCTGTGAACATTTATTGTATTTGCATTTTACTTTTTTTATTTTGTTCTATGTCTCCAACTGTTTGATTTTCCATTTACCAATTCTCATTTGAATTCAATTCACTTATTTGCATGCCAGCATAGCACAAATGTCCAGACTATACACATTTATTTGGAATGAAGTGCATAATTCAAGTCAGAAAATTTCTGTGGAATTCCATTCAGCATCCTCTATATTTGTTCCATACAAGTTAGCTTCGAAGCCTGACGATTTGGTATCTGGCATATTCTTGTCTTCTAAAGAAGTGAATTGGCATGATTCAACTGGAACCATGGACCAAATGTATAATCATTCTCAGTCTGGTGTATTTGTTGAGAACCAGCGCCCCTTAAAGAGAACATTGTCCAATGTTTATCCAGGTCTCCATGACTTTTTTGTTAATGAATGCCAAGTGCCTGAGAAACCTTCTTTCTGTGGTTACCTGGATATTTTGCTACAGTTATCAGCACTTACTTTACCTTCACAAGCTGCTAATGCTGTAAGTGACCAAACTTAACAGAGTTTATCTTGTCCCTCACTGGAGCCATGCTATAATCTAATATATTTCTTTCATGGTTAGGTTTTCCAAGTCTTTCTGAAGTGGGCTGATGAACTGAAGTCTGGATTACTGAGTACTGAAGATATCAGTCGCATGAAAGAATGTCTTAATAAATCAGAGTATACTTTGCTGCCTACTGTACTAGATAAGTGGGTTTCCTTGCACCCTTCTTTTGGTTTAGTGTGCTGGTGTGATGATGAGAAATTAAGGAAGAGGTTTAAGCACCTGGATAATATTGATTTTCTGTACTTTGGCACTCTCAATGATAATGAGAAAGAGTTACTTCAGACTAAAGTGTCTGTTCTAATGCGTACCTTTGGGATTCCTGTTCTTTCTGAGGTAAGAAGCAAGTAGTTAGGATGTTGAAATTTTTACCATTTAAGCATCCAGAAACTCAATCATATGGCTTTAGCATTTTGTCTGTTTCACCTTTTGTTTTTAAAAACAATTCATCTGAAATTTTTTCTTGGTATATTTGGAATTCTTGTGATTTCATTCTAAATATTATTAGAATTTTTTTTCCCTTTTGGATACACCTTTTTATAAGTTTGTTGATGTGTCTGATTGAACCAATGGAAGCTTCACCATAGATCAACATTTCATTCATGCTGATAATGATGAACTTCATTCAATTTGTAGTACATGCTGGCATTTGCATAGTTGGCATACTCCTTTCTTAAGTTTTTTAAAGTTCAAAAGTTATGATTTTCTTCAACTAATGCAGTTTTGTTGTGATCTACTATGGTTTTTGTTTATTTGTCTATGCCCTTTCTTTTTTCTCCAATGTATTCTTATTAATACAGAGGATTATTCGTGGTTACTTATGAACCTTTAGATGCTAAATTAATATCAGTAAACCCAAATATGGCCAGAGACACATCTAGTTACTTAAAAACATCATTAATTGGAAAATAAGGAGTTAGAGCAGGTTATTACTGGAAAGTCAGAAGTCAGTAGTAATATCACTTCAAGGGCAGTTACCTTTGTATCCATGCTGAAAATTGACCTTCGGTATGTATACTGCCTTTGTCCACCCCTCATGTGTTTGCTTTTACATAGGTTGTTACTCGTGAAGCAATTTGTGATGGGCGAGCAGATTGTAGATTCAAAGCTTCCCTCATGAACTGGGCTCTTCCTTTTGCACAACGCTACTTATATAGTGTTCATCCCGATAGTTATTTTCAACACAAGCAATCTGGATTTGAGAATATAAATCATTTACAAATTGTTGTCGTTGATAAGCTGTACTACAGGAATGTTATAAAGAGCTGTGGCATTGTTTCCAATAAGCAGTTTGAATGCAGCTGTCTTCTACAGGTATGGAGTGGATTTTTTGTTTATGTGATCTATAGAGCCTACCGAAATCAAATTCCTTGCATAACTGATAACGAAATTTGTGTGTAGGATAGCAGCACCCTCCATGCTGTTTTTATTGTTTTATTCTTAAACCTTTTTATGGGATAAATTATCTTCTTTTTTAAATGTATAAGAACTTGAAATTTGGCACTGCACATGGAAGTAGCATTGACGCTAACTGTAATGCTAAAGTCTAAAGGTATTATTTTATTTTGCTCATCTGGGCTTGCTACATGTCATGTGTTAACATGCATAATGCAAATGCACGGCACAACATGGTATCTCCCTCTCTTCAGTTATAAAATTGCTTATCTGTAGCATAAGCAATGAGTAGTTATGTCTACACTCTAGTTTTCTTATGGGAAATATCTAATTTGTCCATTCATTAACATCTTTTAGTTCCATAATGTTTATAAAATAAATGAGTAAATTTCAGTAGTCAGGCTATATTGGGATTTCTGATTACATGGGGATATAGGTATTATCTCCATTTATATAGTAAATATTAAAACTTTTTTTTTTTTACAGGATAATATTTTGTACGCCACTCCTGAATCAGATTCTCATGCCTTATATATGGAGTTTTCTCGTTTGTTTTTTGATGGAACTCCTGATTTGCACTTGGCAAATTTCCTTCACATGGTCACAACTATGGCAAAATCTGGTTCTAATGAAGAACAGACAGAGTTTTTTATCTTGAACAGCCAAAAGGTGCCAAAACTTCCTGATGAAGAACCTGTTTGGTCCCTTTCTTCTGCACCTTACGAGTTGGAGAATAATGAATCTCTTGGGACCAATTCTGCCACAACAGCAGAAAATGAGCAATCCACTTCAAAATCCAAGAAAAAAACAGGGATCTACTCAAACTGGCCACCTGTGGATTGGAAAACGGCACCTGGTCTCAGTAAGAGACATGCACCTATCTCACAACCTAATGATGGCTCAGAAAAGCACACGGATAATGGTTCTGAGCACATTGATTCACATACCTGCAGTGATGTTCCAGTTGAGATGGACACCAATATGTCCATGGGAGAAAATATTGCAACAACCTCAACAGTTCTAATTTTGCCTGACTCTGGAAGTATGGATCGCCATCATGGCAACACTTGCAATCCAGCTGAGTCCGTTGTGAGAATCGCATTTGATCCCGTTGATTTAAGTCTAGTGTCGGATAACCGTCAGCTGGTTTCATTTGAATTTAGAGAGAGAAATCAGCTTAATACCGGATTTGTTTCATCTGAATTTAGCCGGAGAGATCAGCTTCATACTGGCACACCCAGTGCAGCACAAGCTTTGCTAACTGGGAAACTGGGTGAGCTCGCTGCTTTCAAATACTTTACTGGCACCTTGGGTAAGACAGTCACGTGGGTCAATAAGGATAATGAAACTGGGTTACCCTATGATTTAGTGGTAAATGATGAAGGTCATATTGAATACATTGAAGTTAAAGCCACCAAATCTGCAAGGAAAGACTGGTTCAATATATCAACAAGAGAGTGGCAATTTGCTGCTGAAAAAGGTGAGTCTTTCAGCATTGCTCATGTCCTTTTATTAAGTGATAAGGAGGCCAAGGTCTCGGTATACACAAATCCTATTAAACTTTGCCAGCATGGCAAGCTGCAATTGGTCATTTTGATGCCAAGGCAGCAGAAGGATTCAGTAATCGTGTCCTAACTGGTGCCATGTTTTATATGTGATTTTCTGGATTAAATTAACAAATTGATCTTTGGAATTACCTGCTGGAATGTCCCTTGGCTACTTTTGATGCGAAAGAATCTGTTGCTTGAATGCTGGAATCACCAAAGTTATGTCTCATATTTGGGCCCGAGCAGACTGCATGCAAGCTCAAGGCCCCTGCTATGAAATAATCTGACACAGCTGAGTTGTATGCTAATACATTTTAAGGTACATTTTTTCTGGTGTCTGGTATGATTTTTCAAGAGAACATGGTATCCCCTGGAAGACTAAATCCACATTTCTGAGAAGCTCCTGAATGGGATTTAATGACAACGTTGCCAGAATTCAAGATGATAATTTAAGGCATTAATGTACTTCAAAATGTTGTACCATAGGACATAGAATGTATACATTATCCACATTCAAGAATTTATAGTTTCCTGTAAGATGTATATAGTCGTATTCGTTGTTGAATGCTTTGACATAAAGAAACATGATTAATTTTTACATTAAAAAGCTTTTTATTGAGATTTTAGTTAAACTATTTGTGCTCCTGAATCTGCTGTCTTCCATGATTTTGAAGCCAACAAAAGATGAAGATTTTGGGTGCATATATTTTTGCAGGTTCCTTTGGAATTGGTTGGTCAGAAACTGTCTCCAAATCTGTTCAGCTGTCTGAAACCAAGTGTTCTGGTTCTCTCTTCTGAGACCTCTCAAGTACCTTTTCTTTTTCACAAAATTAAGTTTATTTTTTTGTCAAAATGGTGTGACGGTAGTCTTAGCGGCTGACTTTTTTTTTTTTTTGAGTAATTTTAATGATATATGAAAAAAATACGAAAATGACAAATAATAATAAATTAAGTTTTATATTTCATAATTATGGATCGATTATATAAAATCAAAAACATAATCATATTAAATCATAATTTTAAATTTTTTTACGTCATTCATTTTTATTAAAAATAATTTTTTTATTATTTTTTATTATTTATATCTATATATTTTATGATTTATTTTTAAATATATTAATTTCACCTTAATCTAAAATTTCATTTCTTGTAATTAATGCACAAATAAACCTATGTTATCACATTATCGATCTCAAGTTCAAATAAAAGATGGATTATGATAAGACGAAGATTTACATAAAATACAGTCAAATCATGACAAGAGACATAATTATATGAAAATAATAAAATTTAATATTTTAACAAAATTTATGTGTTAGATAAAAATTAAAAATTATATTATATTTAATAGGCAAATGATAACACGATAATTTTTTTTACTTAAAAATAAAACAAACGATAGCTATACATAAATTGTCAGTCTACTAAAATTATAATTTGGCAATGGTGTGGCTTAAAAATTAAAATGCTTTGATTTGAAAAACATGATTAAAAAATTACTCCATTTTGAGTAAGAGAGTTTGTGTTAAACAAAATAAAAAATTTCCAAAAATATAGGCCCAGCCCTTTAATCCAAATCCAAACCCAAACAAAACCCTCATCCCCTCTCTCAATCAGCGTCCCAAAAGGCATCCATGGCAGCCTCTGGTACTTCCTCTTTCAAAACCCTCTCCAAAACCCTCCTCCGCTACTTCTCCACGAAGTCATCAAACCATAACAACCACCAACAAACCCACAAATTTTTGGATCCCAACTCCTTCTTAGGCAGCTGGAAGAGCCCCAACGACCCCAAAGAAGCCGAGAAGAAACTCGCCCAGTTGCGACGAGACTATGCCAAGCAAGTCAAACATGTCCGCAAGGAATACATCCACGAGATGGAGTTGTTGCGTCTTGAGAAGCTGAGGAAAGAAGAGGCTAGGAAAGAGGCTATTAGAGTTGCTAATGAGGAGCGGCAAAGGCTTAAGGCTGAGGCTGCTAAAGTTAGAGCCCAAGAGCGTATGGTTGCTGAACAAGAGTTTCGACAGATCCTGGTACTCTTTTACCACCCAATACTTCTTTTATCTGAATTTTATGATGAATTTTAATAACAAAATAAGAAAGGGTAAATCGAAATGGTTTATAATTTTAGAAAAAAACCATAAAAAATGTGTTGTATATTTAGCATATATACACAAATAGTGACGTGATAATTTTTTTTACACGTATTAGATATTAAATAAATAAATATGAATACACGGATTGTTAGGTATAATGGCAGCTTGTAGATAATAGATTGTATATTTATTTGGGAAATTAAAACTTATTCTTCCCCTTATTTGTTAGTTCATTTTTAAGTTGAGTAAGAGATTCCATAAAAAAATAAAAAAGTTGAGTGATGCTAAGCATATTTTTCTTACACTTTGAATGTTGTGACAATAGAGAAAAGAAATGGAATTGGGGTTTATGCATGTAATGCTTTTTTCCCTTGAATACCATGGTAGATATGGTTGATTCTTGGTATGCCATGGCTAGGTGAAAAAACTATGCTGACTCTAATGGTAAACACTAGACGTTTGAGCCTTTGAGGACATTGCTTTTGCTTACTGCTATTGCAATTTGTATTCAATGGAAGGGTGTTAACATATAACCAAAAGACCATGAGTTGCGGTGGGATTAGCCAGCCTTAGAACACTCTAGCCATTGAGATCTAAAAATAATACTACCAAATTCAACCTTTCAAGTTATAATAGAATTCTTAAAGCTGCACTTGTAGATTTATGCTAGTCAACAAGTAGTTTCAAATAGTAGATTCCCCACGAATTTGCTAGGCTCGGCGTAGATAAGCTTGCTTGGATAGGCCCGGGAAGGGGTTGTACTGGACAAAGCTCAGGAGCCCCTTACCTCTAAATCAAAAATAATAATAATAAATTCCAATTGCTGTCTGAAGATTTTCTCTGTCAATGTAGAATTAGATCATAGATCCAGCCCCTTTCCGGATTTTTTTGTTTATATAATCTGTAGCCAACTGAATGCGGTAATGTGATAAGAAGGATTTACTTAATTTATTTGACGAAAGATGACATTTCAGCTTAAAGAAACTTGCTGGCAAAAAGGAAACAGATAGAGAGGAGAATTGTAAACATCTGGTACAAATAGCAAAAATCTTTTCAAAATGCAATCCTTGTTTAGGGCTTATTAATAATTGGCATATGGTTAATTGTGCGTGGAGATGGGTAGGAACTGGCTTTTTGAAGCATTTTTCAATCTCAACCTTGTCATGCTGAAGTTCTTTTCATGACTTATGTAATTGGTTGCTTGATTGCAGAACAATACCTTACCATTTAGATGCATGGAAGTGAAATTCAATTACATGTTAAGGACACATCGTCTGCTATCAGCTCACTTATATCTAATATGTATACCTGAACTTTGTCAGACCTTATATTTATGGCCTTATTTTTTGTTTTTAATCTGAAAATAAGTATTTGCCAAAAACATTTTTTTGAAAATAAGTTGCTTAATACTGCATTTTTAATCTCTCTATCTTATGCTCAAGATTCTATTTCTATGAATTCAGTTGAAAGAAAGAGCAGAAAAGCTTGAAAATTGGAGAATGAAACAAAAGAAACACGAGGATAAAAAGAAAGAGGTGAATGAGCTACTGCATAGACAAAGTTCCATGTGGATTGAAGAAAATGATTTGGAGAGGAAGATCCTGGAAGCCATGGTTGATACCACACCCCTGTGACCTTCCCATCACTACCAAATTTGTAATTGATTTTGTCCTTTAAAGAACTGAAAAATAAGCAGGATTTTGTCCATTTTACTGGGATCTAGTGACTAATGGAAATGTTTGTGTTCTCTTTCTTTGTTAAAACTGGCTTGTATGCGGCTTTATTGGTAATTGCATCATTGAAGACTTATAGTAGGATGCTCTGGAACTAGCGTTCAAGCATATGTAATTACTGTAGTACTCTATTGGCTGAATGCAGTTTTACTGTTCAAGTGAATTGCTTTATCTGTCTCGCCTGGAGAGTTCGAGTCTTTTAGGGTTTGGATTATTTCAGATTTGAGTCTTTTGGTTTGACACCTGTTTACAATCGTTTGGATAACTGAATTCGAAATATTTTATCTTAAGTATTGAATTTAAAATTAAAATTATTTAGGGTTACAAACGAACTGAACGAATGAACATATGTTTTTTGTTTGTTTATTTAATTTTAAAGTTTCGTATTCTATTTGTGTTTGTTAAGAAAATTGTTCTGTTAGTTTATGTATATTCATTTAAATAATAGATTATTTGCGTTTAATTTGTATTCATTTAATAAGTTAAATAAATTCGTTCGTGAACATTAAACGAACACGTTTATTAACATATATAAATAAATATATTCATAAATAATAAATAAATTATAACCAAATAAATTTAACTAAATAAATTTTAAACAAACATAAATAAACTTAAAATAGGATTAAGGTAAAGGATAAAAATATGATTTTATTAATATTATTATAAACAAACAGTAAATGAATAACAAATGAACAATACATGAATGACTTTTAAACAAACTTTAAATAAGTTTATTCATGAATGCAAATGAATCAAATAGACTTTTATTCATATTCAATTTGTTTAATAAACGAATATAAAAATATTATTCAAAGTCATTTGTTAAACTTAATAAACGAATATAAATAAACAGAAATCGAATATATTTATGAGCAGTTCATTCGTTTACACCCCAAAATTATTTAATTTTTCATGTTTTAAACATTAATATAAAATAAATAAATATAAATATATAAACTATCAAATCTAATATCGGATCAAGAACTGCCTAACCTTTGGTTTACTATAATCCATCAATGTTATCTTAGAATTAAAAAGCAAAGCAAGTAGTGTAAAAGATACGGGCCCTCAAAGCACCAAGGGGCAATTCCTGATCCTGGATTGTCTCTAAAGTCCACAAACCATTGATAACCCATTGACCTGCTTTTTCAAAGGGTCTGTTTACATGGCTATTCTAACACAATATAAATATAATACAAAAATATATATATAATTTAAAATTTTAATAATAATTATATATAAATTTAATAAAATTAAAAAATATATTTTATATTTTTATATCAACATAAATTTTTAATATATAATTTTCGTATAAAATATAATATAAATACATAAATTTTAATATTTTATATTTTATAAATATACAAATAATCAGGTCTAAATAAATACTTTAATGAAAAATTCTCTTTAATTTTTTTTTCTATTCTTCCAACAATGATTATCAGATTGGTAGAAATTGTTTGCTTCCTTCACAATCCCTTTATTTATTCCTCTAACCATATAGCTATCTTGTCTTATAAGGAAGATCAAGACATATCACGAACCCTTTCTTTTTTTCTTAATGATGTTGGAGCCTATATAAAGCATCTACCTTAACAAACTATTATTCTTAACAAAAATATTATAATCTTGAAATTTACTAAATATGAAATAATCCAACTATTAACTAATTATTATCATTCTAAATATCAGATCACGTTAAATTACTATAATATTTAAATTAAATATTGTTACTTTAATTAAATCACGTCAAAATTTCATGATTGAACAAAACAAAATTAACTTGAACAATGGTGACCACCAACACAACCCACACCACATCAAGTTCTAGATGATTTTACGTTAATAATTGGATTTGTTGAAACCAAAATTTCAAGCATTTGAAAATGTGGGTCGATGATTGTCTATATTAGATTTGATGAATTATGTATTTATTTTATATTTTATATAAAAATTATATATTATAATTCGAATCAATAAAAAATAATAAAATATAATTTTTTAATTTTATTAAATTCATATATAATAATTATTAAAATTTTAATTATATTATTTTTATATTTAATTTTTATATCGTATTATTGTATCATAATAAAAATTTGACATTAAGTTTCGATGAGGTATGGTTTTACTTTTTTTTTTTTCTCTTTCCCATTAGCCAACTCATAAGCATTCATGCATAATAAAGTTAAAGCACAAGTATATTTCAACGCCATTAAGTTTCATTATTTTCTTTGTTGACAATATGCTACTTGATGGGGATTTTTGCTTTCTTTCTCTTAGATTTGAGGTATGATATGAGGTGGGAATCCATTTGGATACACAAAATTTACATTGCCAATGGAAACGTACTCGAATACAAGATTTACCAATTTATTCGATTTTTTTTTTAAAGGTGAATTCTTGTAAGGTTGAAATTTAATTTCTTGTATATATAATTTTTTTTAAAATTTTATTCTCACTTGTATTAAAAAAGAGGTATCCACATATTGGATTAGACCCGATCCACACCAAAATAATTTCCCAAAATTCAATTCATCCATTAAAAATCCATTTATGTTCATTTTATTTAAATGTGTTATTAAAATATTAAAAGATATTATATAATAATATTTATAAATATATATTTAAAATTAAAATAAATTATCTAATAATAAAATATTTTTAGGAGCTAAATCTAAGTTTGAAAATTTTTCCCTAAACTTAATCAAACCCTTAAAATTAATAAATCATTTGACCCATGAATCAAATCTATTATAATCAAAAGAAAAAAAATAATTTACTATTCAAATTGCCTCTCTTTCTATCTTATTTAATTATACTAAGCAAATCTAAATCAAGATTTACACACTCTTTGTTATTATTTATAAGAACTTGGGTTATTAGTCAAACATCCATAATAAAAAATTAGAAAATAAATTTGATAATTATCTCCACCAACTTAACAAAACAATTTGATCCAAAAATGGTTAAAATGACATGCAAATGAGATGGATATTGCATAACCTCCTAATGCTAAAATCTAAAGCAAAAATGGATTAGCTATATATAATAAAAAAATGTTTAAGTAAAAGAAAGGGAGGGAGTGTTAAGACAAAAATGCTTTAGCAAGTTGATATCACTTCTTACATGACAGCCACCAACCTAGTGAACTGTCCTGACATAAAAGCATAGTTCCAAATTGAATATTGTAATGTAATGACCTAATTTGGTTATCTAACCCTCAACCAACTCTATGCTGGATTTTTGGGTTACATCCCATTTTTCATTTTTATAATAATATTAGTATCTAAAATGAAATAATTATTGGGTGAACTTACTTACTTCCACCAAAACTAATCTAAATTATCAAGTTTGGTTTAATAAAAAAACATAGTCAATAAAACTTTGGACTGACATTTTCCAACCAAGTCATACATGATTTTTGCTTTGAAATTGGAACATAATAAAATAATTGAAAGTAAGAACATATAGGTTTTTTTTTTTTTTCTTGGTCCTCTTAATCTTATTTTATCTAATAGACCTGATAATTTTAAACACAATAAAGTAACACAACACGAAAATAATATAAATAAAAAATATGAAAATGATATAATTTAAAATTTTAACAAAAATTATAAATAAATTTAACAAAATAAAAAAAATTCATATTTTCATGTTAACATATATTATAATACTTAATTATCGTATAAAATATGATATAAATTCATAAATTATTAATATTTTATAAATATAAATATAAAAATTATTAAGTCTACTCGCAAAGAACACATCTTCTTGAATATCTTTAAAACCAAGTAAGAAAAAAGTTGCCACAATTCTTGCATGCAAAAAAAAAAAAAATGCAATAATATAAAGAAAAAAACAATTTTATTTTGGGGTGTTATTTTCAATAATCTCTTAAATGTGCTATGAAAAGAAATAAATACATAAATGGTGTTAACCAGTCACTTTCTATATGTCACTATCATGTTGAATTGCATCCAATGTAAGTGATTAACAATGGGTTTTGGTGTTAGATTTTGATGGTATATATTCCATAGCGATCAAGGGTCCCCCCACAAAGCATCACAACAAAACTTTCTTCTTCACTTAAACACAAAAAGTTCACTCCAAAACAAAAACAATTGAGATGATGCCAATAGATTCCAAAGGTTTGGAGTTGGAAAGCACTAGTGCATTTGGCCAACCACTACTATTGACCACTCCAAATAATAATAATAATAATAATAATAATAATAATAATAATAATGCATACTTTTGATAACCTTATTATTTAGATTATCATATCTATTATTGCTATAATCATAAATTCAACATATTTTTTTTCTTTTCTTTATAAATGTTATCTTATTATTGTTAGTATTTGTTAAATTAGATGATTGATTATATCAAAAGTTTATATTGATAGAAAATTATTTAGCTATTATATTGAAGTTCGAATGTATATATTTATGTACGTAACAAATGAAAGAAAGATGATTTATAATAATAAATAAAAAATAATTTCATGAATTTTGTGAATTGAATTTAAGATTTTTAATTTTTTAATAATTAAAGTTATCAACAATTAAATTTTAATTATTAAAATTAAAAATCAAGCTTTCATTTTCTTACCGTATTAAGTCAAAAGTTTAATAAGCTCAAAAACTTAACAAACAAAGAAATAATTATTATATTTAAATTTTAACAATAAAAAAAATTTTACGAGTATATGTTGTTTGTGGCAGCTTGTTGTCTCATATGGCTTGAAGAGTCAAGTCACCGTCGGAGTTGGTAAATAACAAATGGAACATTTTAATTTAAAATATCATACGATAATATATATATAATAAAAATAATATAATTTTAAATTTAAATAAAAATTATATAAATTTGATAAAATAAAAAATATATATTTTATATTTTCATATATATTAATAATAATATATAATTTTTATATAAAATATTATATAAATATATAAATTATTAATATTTTATATGATACTATAAAAATGATCATGTTTGTTTTTAATTCATTACATAGAGCGAGGGTGGAGGAGTGGCCCGGTCCGGCTGCTTCTCCTCACATGCACGCGCATTGTACAAACATAAAAACCCATTGCTTTCATAATAATTTTGCATTTGCATGCCTTGGTTTCCCCACAGCCAGTCCCCTTGCCTTTGGACAAAGCTGTCTTCTGCTTTTTATATAATGAAAAAAAAAAAAAATTTGTTTCTTTTTTTTTTGCATGACAAAGCTGTCTCACCTTTGGACAATAGAATCAGACCAATGTTTCCCCAAAGGATTTTTTGAAGTAAAATTATGTCAGGGTTGATTTTCCTTTTTTTTTTTTAATGCAATTGGAGACTTCTAAAATTAGTAATTTTGACACTTAATTCAGAATAAACATGTAGTAAAAGTTACTTCAGGTCATTTAATTTTAACAATGAATTAAAAAATAAAAAGGGGTCAGATTGTTCTTTCTCTTTGTCTTTTTTTAGAAAATTTAGGAAAATTTGGAGCATATACTTTCCAACTGTTTGTAAAAAATTTTTTACAAGAAAAAGATTGTAATATGAAAATAAAAAAAAAGATTATAAGTATTTGGATTTGAACATTAAATTTTTTTAATAATTAATCTATGAATTAACTGAATTAAATTTAAGATTTATTTATCATTATTTGACTTTCAATCTAATTGCAATTAGAAGTACAATTGAGTCGAACTAAATCAATATAGTAATAAGTTCAAATTCAAACTCAATTTAAAATTTATTATACGAAACTCAACTCAAGCTTGATTGAATTTTAATTTTTAAATTCAAGTTCGACTTGAAATTAAATTTAAATTTGACTTGAAATAAAAATCAAGTTATCCAAACTCATTCGATTAAATTCGTCTAATAAAAAATAAACTAGATTCTTATGTTGGATTTCAAGTTTGATTATGTATTCGAACTCAAGTTTTAATTCAAATTTATATATATAATAAAATAATAATTTTAAATAAAATAATAAAAATATATTAAAATTTAAATGTTTAATTAAATTCATGAGTTATTCAAATTAGATATTAAAATGTTTAAATTTAACTCACTTGATAAATTTAATTACTTAAACTCGAATTTAACTAGATAATAATTAAATTAAATTCAAATTTTATTTAAGTTAAACTCAAATAATAAAAATATGATATATTGTTTATTACCCTGATTCAAAATAACAATGACTAAACATGAAGATTTTTTTCATCTAACAAAGGCGTATTATATAGCATTACCGGTTTTTTTTTTTTTTTGGTCGAGAAATGCTAGAGTAACAGAGTTAATTGAATGGAAATAACAGTACGATGACTTCCAAGTTCAATTTTTTTTTTAAACAATTTGGTGTTACGAATGTCAACCGACTTCTAAGAAACTAATTTCGGACCAAATAACATAACCCCTTCTAGTCAAGCCTCATGCGAAACGAACATGGCAGCTGTCAGCCTCCCTCCCATAAATAAACATTAAGCGTTTGTATTTAACAAATATTTTATTGTTAAAACATAAATTTTACACAACCTCAATAAATTGAATAATACTGTTTTATTAATAAAATAAATAAAAACGATATTATTTTATTAATAAATAAATTTTAAAAAAAAATTAATTTTTTATATATTTATTTTAAAGTGGATATTTGTTTGTAATTTTTTCTTTTATTAATAAATTATTTTTCTTTCAAGAAAAACAACCAAATAATAATTAAGTTTTCATAACAATTAGATTGTTACCCTTAACAGTTGAGGTTGAAGATTGAATTTTTATATATTTATTTTTTTGGGCCATTTTCCCTCCATTAAAATTTTGTTACTATTTTTTTCTCAGTGAATTTGTATGCAAATGGCGGCCAAAAGAAGGATTTTCAAAATTTTCAATAATAATAATAATAATAATAATTCGATAAAATTAGAGGCATATTTGAATTCAAAAACAAAGTATCATTACCACCATAATAGCTATTGAGTCAAAATCAAGAAACAAAAAGGCCATATGGTGGCTTCCACCACCACAAACTTCATCATTTATTTTGCTGTAATATTCTACTTGTATTATACATAACATGCACCTCCTCCTTCGAAGAATTGCATGCAAGGACAAAATATGACTTTAATAATAATAATAATAATAAAAATTATTATTATTATTATACTTTTAAAAAGAATAATAATAAAGCATTTGTTACAGCTTGGTGTCCATGTTATCTATCATGTCATTAAAATTTACTTTTAAATGATATTTGATTCGTGAAATTATAAATTAAAAAAAAAAAAGATATTTGAGATTTATTTTTTTATTTTTAAGATATTTTATTTTTAGATTTATTAATTTAATTAAAGAGAATTCACGAATAATAATTTTTGAATAATTATCATAATTTTTTTGATATATATGATATTAATTTTTTATTATATTTTATTAAAAATTTTAATAAAATATAATTCCATTCAATTTTTTTTATAAATTATTTAAGATTTTTTTTGATAAAAATATATTAAATAATTCTTTTAAAAAAATAAAATTAGATATGCAACTATTTTCATTACTCTTTATACTTTTTTTTTATATATTTAATTAACTTGAATATTAAAATACGTTCCGAAATTTTAACTATGGAACCGCTAACCATTCTCATTTGACAAACTCATCAATTTAGTTTCCAAGGAATCTACTCTTTATCAAAACTAGAATTACATTATCAGCACTAAATATAATTTTTTATTTTATTTATGGGACTAACTATAATTTTTAAAAGCAAAAGGTATAACGTAGAAGTCACTCAAAGGTATACTTTCATTTCCATTTTTTGTGGGTTTTTTACTTGTACTCCTTCGTTATTGTATATTTATTATTCATTTTTTTCCAACTTTTATATCTTTTAATAATTTTTTTGGTTCACCCAAAAATTAATGTTTTTCTGTGTAAAAGCAGAATAAAATTTATATAAAATTTTTTAGGAAAAGTTTGTGAAATTAAAAAAAATTAATAAAAACTTTAATAAAAAATTAAAACTGATAAATTGATAGAGTTTAATATGAAAATCAATAACATGTAAAAAAATTATTAAAAATATTAATTATAATTTAAATTTTATCAATATTTATTAAATAATAAAATTTTTGTTAATTTCCATTTTTAAATGATGAATGGATTTTCATATATAATGAAAAAATCAATTTTATTATAAATTGATAATCCTTATGAAATAATAATAAAAAAATTATCTCACTACTATTTACTAATTTTAAGATTTGATAAATTTGATAATTTATATGTTTATATTAATTTATTTAATATCAAATATATATAAATTATAAAAATTATCGTATCATAATTTATATCGATATATTAAATATAAAATATTTATTTATTTTTTATCAAATTTATATATAATTTTAAAAATTTTTTTTAATTATATCATTGTATCATTTATAAAATTATTAAATCTAAATATTACATATCTCGCTGAAACTTAAAAGAAAAATGAGAATTATATAACAAAGTTTATATAAAGTTGTAGTAGCTGATGTCAGATCTGAATACAGTCAATAGGTGACATCCATTTCGTACATTTTCAACCTTACATTTCCGTCAAAGCTTTGGAAAAGCATTTGCATTTCGCGTTTCTCAACAGCACACCAGGGCCGGCCAGGCCAGGCAGGTCTTAGCCTTTCTCTCTCTAGAGACCAAGAAAAGTAGACGCACCAACCCACTCCTACTCATGCCAATGTACACAATTTCTGGGATACTGCAGCCAAGTTGCCTGGAAGAGATATAAGAGGAAGAAAAAATACACAAAAAATAAGGCATTTGAGGCAGAGTTTTACACTTTTTTACCAGAAAGAGAAAGTTATTGGAGATGATATGAGAGTAGGGTAAGGAAAAAAAAATTAAAAATTAATTTTAAATTATAATTTTTGATTTGATTTAAAGTAAAATTGGATATTAAATGTATATATTAAATTTAAATTATATTTTGAATTGAAATGTAAAAAACTATAAAAAAATTAAATTAAATTATATATTTTTATTTATTTATATATATTTTTATTTTTTATAAAATAAAAAATAATTATTTTAAATATATTAAAAATTTTATTAAATAATATATAAAAATAAAAAATCAAATTTTAAAAATTTATAAATTAAACCGAATTGAATCAATAAATTTGATTCAAATCAAATTAAATTAATTTTAAAAAATATTTATTTAAATTCAAATCAAAATTTTAAAATTTATAATATAATATATTATTTTAAAATATAAATTTAATTAAATTCGATTCAAATTGTTAGTGTGACGATGTTGAAAGCGGAAGAAACAATCGTCCTGGGAGAAAAAATAATAATGATTTGTAGAATAGTTTAAAAATAATTTAATTTTTTTATATTTATATATTAAATTTAATAAATTATCATGAATTATATTTTAATTTATTATTTGAAAAACATATTTATAAATATAATAAAATTTATTTATTTATTTATATCCAAAAATATAAAATAACATAACATTTAACAAATAATTTTGAAATATTTTATTTTTATTTATTGAACTTAATCTACTGTTACAAAATAATAAAGTTCGTTCGATTTATTTCTATCCTAACAAAAACTATATATATATATATATATACAAGGACACAAATAAAACAGGCAAGCAGAGAGAGAGAGAGCAGACTTTTCTTCAACATTAAGGCTAAAGCGCTCTCTCTCTCTGACTTTTGCTTTGAAAGTGGGGTACGATTCCATCAAACATAACCACAACTGTCACGTATTCTCTTCCAACTGTACTCTACTTGTTCTACTCTATCACTTCTCTTGTCTTTGGCCAACAACATTGTAATGTTAAAGCTGTCTTTTCTTCTTCTTTCATTTTCTTTCCCATTTTTCTCTCTCTTCTATCCTCCACTCTTTCTTTTTCCCGACTTTTTCCCAGTCTATAATGCCTGCCCATTTCAGTTTTCTTCATAAAAAATCAAGGGTCGGTGCCAGATAAAGCATTTTCTTTGCCACCTCTTTTCTTTTTGGTTGTCAAAAGATGCCACCACCAAGAATAAGTCCTTGTTTTCTC
Source organism: Durio zibethinus (assembly GCF_002303985.1). The sequence continues at coordinate 13,320,045 of NW_019168026.1, read as the reverse complement.
TCCTGTTACCACTGTTATTTCCCATAGATTTTCCTGAGTTTTTGTTCTGTTTCTTTAGCTTTCCCTTTGTTTTTTTATTGGTGGGAGCTTGGAGCGGGCTTCTTAGATTGAAGTAAAAAAAGAAAAAAAATCTGTTTTAGTTTGTTTTCCATCAGAATTTTCAAGAGAACTGATTTAGGTGTTTATAGAAAGTTTGATTCTTTGTTGCTATCCGTGGAAGAAGTGGGAATTTGGTTGTTTCAAGTTGTTGCAGATATGGCATTCAAGGTGAGCCTTGTACTGAAAATGGCAAGAAGAAACTGTTCAGTCTTTTCAGGACTTCAATTCTGTCGCACAGAAATAGCATAATTCTGTCAAGGCTTTAGGCCATGCAAAGGCACAGCTTCGAGGAGTGTCAAGGCTTTGGATGTTCTTCGTTGATTGAAGAGTTGGGAAAGGAATTCTTGAGGTGTCATCAATCTGTAACCTTGAATTGCAATTGATCTTTTCATTGAAGTGAAGATCCAAGAAAAAGCGCCAAAAAAAAAATTCTCTGAGTTCCTTAGTGAGGAATTTGAGGCCCTGATTAAGGCTTGCGAAGGCAAAAAGAAAGCTTTGATACCTTGGCATCGAAAGACAGCTTTGGCTTTGGACCTCCCTTGTGGTTTACGCTGCTTGGGAAACTTGAGTTGTCGAAATTGGAATGTTGTTATTTTTACCTTTGTGGTAACATATACAGCTACATTTTGACTTCTGCTCTCCTAGTTCTTGGTGGTATCGAATTTTGAGAAACTCTTTATTTCAGGTCCATGCATTTCTTCTTCTTCTCTCATCAAATCAATCAATTTTCTAGTTTTGCAACTTTTTTTTTTTTTTGATTTAAAGGGATGAGGTGCTTGATAACCCTTAGCTCAGATGATTCATAGAATCACTATTATGTGTAATCCAGCAGGTTCTGATTTGAATCCTAGCACTTGCAATCCCTTCCTTTTCCATAGAATGTTGCCTTGCAAATCAAATTAAGAGAAAGAAAAAGAAAAAAGCTTATGTGACACTGCTGGACTAGGATTTAGGTGCTGCATGAGGGAGATAAGAGCCATGTTTGTATCAAAAAGGCTTATTATGGAAAGGGTTTAGGAATGTTTTAGGAAAATTAAGAGCTGATGAATCTAAAAGCTGATCTGTCATAGGAATTGTCTGGTTCTGCATAATCATCAATGTCAAGAGTCTCTCATGACCATATGAAATTTGGGCTGATCTGATTGTAGGGCCTGTCTCTTTCCAGTTTCTTGCCGACAGTCATGATTCTTTACCTGTTTGTTTGCTTGTGTGAAATATTCAGTTAAGTAGATTTTATCATAGGAAATTGTGCAAAGAGCTGAGGCTGACAATTCAAGAGAGACTTTTTGTTTTATTTGATAATTATCCTCCTGTTTTGCTTGATGTTCATCTGTTGTGAATCAGTGAATGTTAAATATTTCTACAATTACATGATTTCTGACAGTCTATTTGCACTTATATCAACATATCACTGTCTTTTCTATTTCTTCAAAACAGCTCTCAGCAACTCTATGATGAAGATGCCTTTGTCTCCCCTGTTCTTATCTTATAATTTGAAAATAGGTGAAGATTTGAGGTCTTATATTTCTTTATTATATCCTTCTAACTGGTGATTCTATCTGTTTATCAGATTCGAAGTCACCTGTCAACAAAAATTTTCGATTGCCAAAGCATTATAATCTCAAATAAAAACCCATTAATCATGGCCAAAAGATCAAATAAACGTCCTGTACGACATGAAAAGGATCAGTTGGGCTGTATGTGGGGCTTGATTAGTATGTTTGACTTCCGCCATGGTCGATCAACTCAGAGACTGCTTTCTGATAGAAGACGCGGGAACAGAAATGCAGTTGGTAAGTTCTCTAAGAAACTTTGAAGCATTTGCATGCATGTGGATTGAACTCTATTTAAAGTCGTGAAGCGATTATAAATGGTCTTTTTGGATTGTCCTTTTAGCATTAAGAGATAATTTGGTTTGTTTGTGTCGTTAAATCTGAAATTTGTTTTTTCTTAGTATATTTTTAAGCTATACTTCATTTATCCATGAAAGCAGAAACCTGCTAATTCCTTAATGCTGCAATTTCAACTTTGCAGGTGTGGGAAATGCAGGAAATAAATGCGACATGTTGACTAGTTCTGGCGACAATCGTCCAGGAACTCTTGTAAGCTTTGGAAACTTAACCCAAATCCAACATAATTTTGAAAATTGCTGTATATTCATTAGAAGGGCAGAATTATTGTGAGCGTAAGATAAATCATCAATGGAGAAAGCTGTTCATTTGTTATTGATGTTACCATTTCTTTTTGTATTTTTCAGGATAGTGAAGAGAAGACAACAGTGCCTGATGCATGGAAGCCAAGTGTGAAGAAACTCCTAGAAGAAGAAATGTCTGGAGAGAAGGTTGCAAAGAAAAAGGCAAATGATACTGAAGTTGAAGCAAAACAGTTTGGTTCTGGGCAAGGAGACAATGGAAGGAAGAACCGGAAAAGACAAAAGAAAAATCGCAAGAAAAGTTCTGGTAACAGTCTTGATATGGATGCTGCGGAGAACTTGGTATCAGAAGGATCTTGTCTGAATAAATCAGAACAACAAACTACAAGCAATCTCGATATAGACAATCTAATGGAAGAGTTTTGTCGGCAAATCCATCAGAAAAGAATCAATTGTGTGAATCATGACCAGCCTGCTGAAGGTCATGTGCAGCTAAAACAGAAAAGCTCTGCTTTTGAAGAAAGATTGAGTGAGGCAATCAAGTTCTTAGTGAGTCAGAAGCTTCTTAACGGGAATCAACTTACAAAAGATGGTGAACTCCAAGCCTCAAAAGAAGTCATGGACGCACTTCAGATTTTGAGTTTAGATGAGGAATTGTTTTTGAAACTTCTACGAGATCCAAACTCATTGTTAGTGAAATATGTTCAAGACTTGCCAGATGCTCGATTAAAGGATGAAGAGTCTAAGCCTCTTGCTGGATCCAATTTTTCAGAGCAGGAGCCTGTTGGTTTGAGACAATCCAATGAGCCTGTTAATAGAAAACAGCGTAATTTCTTTAGAAGAAGGTCCAAGTCTCAGGAAAGAGACCTACCGGATGGAAATAAGATTTCTCAAGCTTCAAATAAAATTGTAATTTTGAAGCCTGGGCCAACATGCTTGCAAACTCCTGAAACTGGAAGCAGCCTTGGTTCATCTCCAGAATCTCAGTACATCATCCGACAAAGGGAGCTGAATGAGAAAGTTAGTTCCCACTTTTTTCTTGCTGAAATAAAAAGAAAATTGAAGCATGCTATGGGAAGAGAGCAACATAAAATCCCCACTGATGGTATATCAAAAAGATTTCCTGGTGAGCGGCAAAATTCACGGGACAGTGGAGTTAAGGAATATATTGGGATGAGTTCTCCAACTAAAGATCACTTCTTTATTGAAAGAATGGCCATACCTTCTATTGGTATTAAAAAAGGAGAAAAGACAAGCAAGCTCAAAGGCTCTGAACTAGGTACCGGGTATGAGACTACTGATTTTTCCAGGCAAAGGGTTTCAAACATCTATATTGAGGCAAAGAAACATCTCTCTGAGATGCTAACAAATGGAGATGAAAATGTGGATCTTTCAAGCAGACAGGTCCCAAAAACCTTAGGTAGGGTTCTGTCTCTTCCTGAGTATAACTCATCCCCTGTTTGCAGCCCTGGTAGGAACTCGGAGCCTAGTTTTATAACTGCACAGACGAGATTTGCAGGCTCTGAAAAATTTCAGAAGGTGAGTGAAAACAATCAACTCAACCTTGTCAGCAATCTTAGTCAAGTGGCAGAGAAGACAGAGAGCCAGCTTTGCATATCTGATAACAAAACCAGTAATGAAATCCAAGGTGATAATGCAATTTCAAAGAACCTTGACCGTTGTGTTAATAATGACAAAGATGACCAAAAATTTTTTTCTACTAAAGATGAAATGAGTTCCAAAGGTATGTGTTGCATTTGTCCAATTTATAACGACAATCATGAATATCCAGGTTTTTTTATTAATGTTTAACCTTCATAAAATTTATGCAGGTGCTGTGAGTGTTGTTAAAGAAACTGAAATGATGGTTCAGGAAGAAAGCAAGCTCCCGGATGCTTCTTCTGAGACAAGTGACTCTTCAATTACTAAAGAAGACAAAAATGTTGATAAATGTGAAGTTCCTGATGAAAAACAATATCCTCAGTGCTTGAAACAGGTATGATGATGCCACATACCGGTATATAGATTGTGAAGTGATTAAGAAGAAACTCAGAATGATGAATACAGGCTGCTTATGCCCTTCAATTAATCTCCCATCTTCCACCAAGAAGATGGAAAATGATATGGCATATTTAATATTGTCTTGATGTTGTATTATTATGTTGAAGTAGGAGCTAAAATCCCCAAAAGAAAAATAGAGGCTCTTCTACATATCATGCCATTTTTCCATTTTGTTGTCTATATTTTATCTCATCCAACTAATTGTTTTTTCTCTCCAGGATTCATCTGATGAGGATCAACAGCCTTTTTCTCCATTAGTTTCTCCATCAAACTCATCAGTCACCAAAAAGGTTGAATGTCTAGAGGGTGTTACTGATATACAGGAGCGACCAAGTCCTGTATCTGTTCTTGAGCCAATATTTGCTGAGGATGTTATCAGCCCTGCAAACATCAGATCTAATTTTGGTAGGCATATGAGAAAGTCTTTTGTTTGTTTCACATTCTACATTTGTTTTCAACTTTGTTGTGCCACATTTTGTCTAATGCCAATTTGTTTACCAATCTTCAGGTGAAACATCCATACAACCACTAAGAATTCAATTCGAAGGACATGGCTCATTGGCCACAAATCAGAGTAATCGTATTAAAACTTGTATGGATGATAAGGAGTTAATATTTGAGCACATAAAGGCAGTGCTGCAAGCCTCTAGTTTCAGCTGGGATGAAATCTACATCAGGTCACTTTCTTCAGACTTGCTTCTTGACCCATTGTTGCTTGATGAGGTAGAATACTTGCCCAACCAGCTTTGTCATGACCAGAAACTGCTCTTCAATTGCATTAATGAAGTTCTCATGGAGGTTTGTGGGTACTATTTTGGTTCCCCTGGCGTTTCATTCGTTAAACCCAATATCCGTCCTATCCCAAACATGAAAAATACCCTTCAAGAGGTCTGGCAAGGAGTTTATTGGCATTTGCTCCAAATGCCGCTGCCTCGTACTTTGGACCAGATAGTTAGAAAAGACTTGGCTAAGACAGGAACATGGATGGACCTTCGAGTCGACATTGGTTGTGTTGGTTTTGAGATGGGTGAAGCCATCCTTAAAGATTTAGTGGAAGACACCATAACAAGCTACATAAATGAAAGTCTGAAATGTGAATATAATGTGCTTCCAGCTTAGCTGAGGGACTACCAGAGTAACATCAACTTGTAAAGGGCAGCTGACTCCGTGTTGTTCACACTTCATACCAATAATGCACCTCACATTGGGTCAGAGTGGGAGAAAACGCAAGCTAATCAAGTATTCTGCATTGAAAGGATGGGCAGTAACATCCAACGAAGCAAAACGGGGCTTCATTTAACTTTCCTTAAAGTGTTTTGTACATGAAGCCATGGCAATTTTCTAACCTTGCCACTGAAATCATGTAGATACATAGAACTCTTCCCACAGCAATTACCATTAACCAGGTTACCTTACAAGCAGCAACAGAAGTGCCTATTTGATGTGCAGCAATCCTTTGGAACTGCTCGATCCTCGAAAGAATTAACAACAAACACTTGATTTCAGAGGTCTCTCATGGTTTATTTTAATCAGTGACTACATTGTTACGTCCGGATCAGTGCATTTCTCCCGGTGCAGGTGACAAAAACTGTTATTTCTCATTGTAGAATTTGTAGAGTTTGGTGTGTATTGGTTGTGTTTTGAAGGTGTGTTCTTCACTTTGATTGATTTCATTCATTCCTGGGTTTGGTTGACTGGTTTTCTTCCTTTTTTGTCTGTGTGCTTCGGTTTTTAGAATTGTGAGTGTTTATGAGTGGATCTATGACTACTTTGATAATGGGGTAGGATTTCATAGGCCTAACATATGTAGCTGCACAAGCTATGCTTGCTGAAATAATAATAATAATAATACTGAACGTGTAAGTAGAATCGATAATTTTAAATATGACTAAAAAAGAAACAAAACCGGAAAATGATACGAAATGATAATTTTAAATATGACAACGATATGAAACGAAAGCAACACAGATTGTCAAAATGCAATAATGAGAGTATGAAAGACAGCAGAAGTAAACTTAAGCTTTCATTTTTCTTGCTTTTACTGCAAATTTGGTTTCCAGCATTTTGCTTTGACCACAATGGTGGACAAGAGTTGGAGGCTAACCAACTAACAGCCTTCGATCGAGGACCGGAGCATCATCATCATGCCATCATGCCCACGTTGATAAGTAAGAAGCTCTCAACCTCTACTTTTAGCATGGCCCTGTAAGAAAGAAGTGCAAAACATTAACTGCCACAACCACCATAGGCTTAGTCTTTATCTACCCATTGCCAACATCTTGCAAGTATACAAGTTTTCAAACGAAATCATTGTTTTGGAACCCCACCATCATTGAATTCCCAGAGAGGACCAGGTCAAGTCACATTTCACCAAATGCCCTGCTCTAGGGAAGAGGATGCTGAGCCTTCTCCTACTATGAGGCACCTCCTGTAGAGCTTCAGAAACATCTTGACTCCGATTAAATTATGGTACGGCATCACAAGCAATTCCATGGTCCCAACACTGTAATCAGATGGATACTCATAGTTCTGATTTCTCAATGACACCGTATAATCAATGCAGATGGCATCAGGGATTCAACTAACAAGATGTCAAATGGAGAAACACATGATCCATGGTAACAAAATTAAGAATGTAAATGAATAAAATACTTTATTGGAAGAATAATTTGTGATTATATTTTATTTTTATTCGTTTATAAAGTTTAATAAATGACTATGAATAAATATTTTAATAGTCGTTAAATAAATAAATTAATTATGAATATAATAAAGTTTATTTATATTCAATCCATTTACATTGTAAAGTGAAAATTAATAGAACATTTTATGAATAATTCGTGAATATTTTTTATTTCAGTTTATTTTTGTCGTTGATTAAACTTAAAATATAATCATGAATAATATTTTAGTATTCATTAATTAAATAAACAGATTATAAATTTAACAAAATTCTTGCATATTCGAATCTTTTATACCCTAAAGCAAAACTTCTTAACATGCAAGAATTATATAGTTTTTTCATACTTAAAATAATAAATAGCATTAAAAAAAATTACTATGAATAGATTCTGCATGAATGCATGATATAACTATGATTGAAGGAAGCCACACTGACCCACACTGCCGGCCTTTTGTTACTACTTCCGCTGCTTCATCTTCAGCAGAGACACTCATTTACTGGCCCATTGTTCAGCCTGCATATCACTTACGCCAGTAACAAACTCAAGGAGGACAATGGTTGCAAAATGAAGAACAAAAAGTGACTCTTGGTTTAGAAGCTCATTCTGTCGTGACAACCATTACCAAAGCTTTTTCTTTTTCCAAAATTTAACATATGAAAGTAGAAATTACAATCATAATCGCACAACCCTCAATATATACAACAAATTATTACATCTACAAACCAATGAATAACCCGACCAATCAGTACATAGCTTGTAGGGGACCATGGAAGTTGCAGGCAAAATGTTCAACAGGCTTTTCCAACATTTTAAGATCTTCAGGGAATCTTATTACCAGGAGATATATATTGGTGTGGACAAGCATTGCTAGGAACCCTGGAACGAATTGATATGGCTACATTAACACTGCTTGGGCTCTCATGTCCTTTCTAGCAGCTCTCGCTTCTAATCACTGCTGCTCTTGCTTTGTTCGGAAAATAACTGTTTTGAAGTATTTCCATCTACATGCATGTAGTGGAGTATGTAATCAATATCAATATAGTTGTGTCAACTTGCGTATTCATATTATTTTTGTTTGGCATAAAACATATACAAAATAAAAAATTTTCGTGTCACAATTTATGTTTAAACACCGAATACATAAAACATTTGTTTTCTTTTTGGCTCATATTAAGGTTTTGCTAATATTAGGATTATAGAAATTTGCATGACCGAAGATTGATAAAAGAAAAAAGAATAAATTAAATCATTAACATATAATTCAAAATTTAGCTCGTTTGAATACAAAAAAAAAAAAAAAAAAATCAAAGTTCTTTTTCCTATTTCTATCACAAATACAGTAAATGAAATTCTGTAATACTACTTGTCAAAATCCGTGATATCTCTGCGAAACCCATACATGATTTAAAGAGAAAGGAGAAATAAACTACTTTCTATTCTCCTTTGCAGGGCAAAAACACTAGTGTTACAGTAAAAAATGGCTAATGTCCCACCAATAATATCAACATTAAATTATCATTTACATATTTTTCAAGACACTAAGGTAAAAAAGAATTGTGATTCCTATGCCTGTGACCTGCCAAAACAACACCTAGTGCCAAAATCAGAGGGAGTAGAAAGGGGAAAGAGAAATAACTTGTGCAGCAAGTTTTCACTGCCTCTTTGGTTTTTGAATCTTGAAATAAGGGAAAAAACCCAAGAAGTGGACTACTTTCGGATCCCATCCTCGCAGCTGAGCGTGACAAAACATCAGGAATGTGTTGGCAAAATATGAATTGAATCCCATCAAGACATGCCATAGAGCATGACCCTGAGGGTTAAAGTACCAACCAGAGATCTTCTCACAGAATACCCTGTCAGAAAGCCAACAAGTACTCCCCAGGAACAAAGTTGCTACATATAACTTTGCATGTCACTTTGAGGATACATCATTAGTGTAGATGTAGTATTCGTACATGCAAGGGATGCAGAGAAGGCAGAGAATGACATGATGCACCTTGAAGCCGATTCCAAAGCAGAAGAGAGCATGGACTACTGCAAATCCAACTCCGTAAAAGAACAGGCAAGTAGGCATTGTACTTTGATAGTGCCAATCTGGGGAGTAGAGGATGTAAAAGTACAGAAGCATTTGCCGCACCATTGGTGTTTCATCACCTTGCTGCTGCCTGAAAATAAATTGAAATTTTCACAGCTCCAATCAACTTGGCAAATAACTGATTAAAGTTTTTTAAGCTCTTAATTCTTAAAGCTACATAACATGAACAATGGTTTTTCAAGTTCATTTCCCATAGGTGCCCATTTTCATCAAAAGGAAAAGATACCAGGACAGTGAAGTATTATCAAATAAATCCTCAATTTTTAGTCATTGTTTCTGCTAAGCAATGAGGAAAAGAAAAGAAACTAATCAACCGTTGACAGAATTTCATGCCACGAATGTTTACTGGCCTAGTTGCCTAGCAACAGTCATCCATGAACCTGCAATGAACTTTAGAAGACAATAATATAATATGTCTATAGGATTGATATAGTCAGCGCCCCTGTACAAGACACCCTCCATTCTGTGACTTAACATACGACTACTAGCAAAGGAAAAAGGTTAGCATAATTAATGAACACCTTCCATTTGGTTACATTCAAGTTATCAACACCTTCGAATGCCCTTATCTACATATCAAACTAATATGAGTACACAGCACCTTTTATTTCTCTTTCCGTTTTAGTGTTTCATTGTTCTTATTCTGGAGGGAAAAAAGACGAACATGTTGACATTGCCAAAAGAAGTTATAGCTGAACAGCAGAGGCAAAATGGAAGTTAAGCACTAAAAAAAGTCCATGCGTTAGAAACAAAGATCTAGTACTATAAAATAGTCCCAAAACCAGAAAGCCTTTTATTTAATATACACACACACGGCACACATATATATTGGGAGGCAGGGGATCCAACCTAGCTCTTTGAGCACTGCAAACATGCACTAACCATTAAACCAAATGCTCAGGTGCAGAAAGTCTTAACACGAACAACAAACAGTCTAAGTTCCTAGGACAGCAAATCAACACCATACACCAAAGCATAGACAAAGCAGGATTACTTGTCAATGATGGAAGTAAATGTGAACTAAAGATAGTTGTAAGTCTTCAAAAAAAAGACCAAATAAAAGACATAAAACATCTCTTTCAAGTAATAAATGCATTTAAAATGTCACAAGGAAGGGAATGAATTCATAACAAATATTCAAAAGTGGCCTGATGAAATTAAAGGACTTTAAGCAAAAATATTCAATACACTAATGATGCTTAAGAAAAGATGTAAAAGGCAGAAAGAAATATGGCAGAAGAGAAAGAGATAAGTTTCCATAAGATATTGAAAACATTACCTCTGGAACCTTTCAAAATTTCATGTCACCTTGAGCAGTAAAAATAATGAGGGAACGGTCAAAATTTAGACATTAGTCCAACACATCTCCTTGAAAAGATGCTCTAGAAGAACCATGGGACAAAGGGAGCCATACACTGAGGAGCAAGCAGATCAAAAAAGTGCTTTAGGCATAACTTTTTTCACTAGTTCCTCTGAAAAAGCTTTTCAACCTAAAACATGAGTGAAGCATTTTTCTTGCCAATTCCAGATGTATTTATTGAAGTTTAATAACAGAAGGAATGTTCATTTTGAAAAGTAGGAAGAAAAATAAAAACCTTCAGCTATCTGTAGTATTTGCTAGTTGTGGTGTGACTCCACTATTCAAGTAAACTGAGAAACTCCTTAAACCAATCAAACAAGGAAAAATGATCTTCCAATCATACAAAAACAATAGTTTCTAACATTAGATCTCTGTTGGTGAGACATTCATCTAACATCTAAAGCATTTGGAGGAACGGCAATGCAAATGTAAGAAGTGAAAAGAATACTTACATGCGCTGCAGTGTGGTGTGGTACAGCATGCTTCCAATGGCAAGTATCATGTTAGATATGTGAAGAACACTAAACCTCTTCTCAAATCGTTGTCTTAAGGCATTTATAACGCCAATGAGTGCCAAAAGAATGCCTGGGACATTGGATATTGTGTTGAAAAACTCTGCAATGTAAGATGAGTGAATATAGTTTTTCTCACACCATTCAGTGGTTGTGACAGGACCCCAGAAGCTTGACAATCCATCTTCCATTCTATACTGAATATACCAAAAAAGGATGATTGTTCAACTGAGGCACTGTTTTCTATACTGTTGTAAATGTCATAAAACCTCCAACTAGTGTCCATAAAGGGTTGAGATTATAAGATCATAAGATCACATAAACAATGACAACCTATTAAACAAAAAGTACCATGTTTAGCTGACTAAATATTCTTTCATCAGGAAGAGAGAAATAAACAAATTAACTAAAAACAAATGCCTTAACACATTAAACTACAGCATATGTACACCAATTCAGACATGTACATAAAACAACCTTTTTACTACTTGGTCAAATGACCAAGACCCATTAGGCATAGCATAAGGGTTAATCAAAGCAATTGATATTCAAGCATTTAGTTTCATGAGAGCAAAGTGTTCTCACATAACTCTCAATATAAGGTAAAAATCTTTTAACATCAGCTTCTGCAGAAGTCCACATTAAGGAACTTGTAAAGTCCTTCATGCCAGCAGTATGCAGGATTCCCTGCACCTATCTGATGCAATTTTTAAGTTATTCTAGCCTTTCAACCCCTTTTCAACTTATTCAACAGCAATCTCTTTTGGTCTTAAAGAAATCACAAACATAGACTGGGCACCCATGATAAGTGTAGATTCAGAGAACAAGTAAAAAACAACAACCCCAAAATTACTACCTAGAATGTATGTACCACGTGCTTGCCAAATTGTGAGTTTCAATAAGAAAATTTTTTAACTTAGTTTCTAGCCTTGCCACCCATATTAAGTTCCACTCATCTCTATGCAAGAAAAGACAACTTCATACTCCAGAACAGTTCTCATACAAAAGATGAACTAAAAATAAAATAGCTTATTCTCCTATAGAATTTCTTTTATTAAGATGGAATGACCTACAAAATCATTCTACCTCCAGTAAGTCTGCCATTGTCATCCAATACAGAAACAGTGATGTCATGCCGAAATAAGCTACATAGCACATACCAGACAGTCTACACAATTCATCCCATAATCAGACTCCTATAAGCCTGCAATGAGCCCAATCTTACCAAATTCCGATAATCTTTAGATACTACAACAGCAATTGCAACTGCATCTTACTTTAGCTCCAGTCTTCCAATGTGAATGCAGAGATCAAGGTACACATTAGTACTATGCCTATTTGAATCTGTCGATTCAAAAATTTTAACTCAAAGAAGGCACTCAACCTCTACTAAATGACCAACATTTCACTGCTCTTTGATTAACTAGTTCACCCAATAAACCACTGAAATTCCATTTTGATAACCTTAAAGCCTCCCCAAACCCCATTTTGCCTAAAGAATCCATCTGAAACCATGTTCTTAAGATCCAGCTACTCTTTACCACTTTAAAATTCCATCCAACCTTTAACCAAAGCCATGAGCCTAATTTCCTACCTTAAAAACATCCTCAGCCCACTGAGTATCTCATCAGAAGGTCCCCAAATCCAAGCTAATTCCCAGGAAAGATACCCTACAATTCTAGCAGATAAATCCCATCTTCAAACACCATAGCATTGCCAATCAATCAAATTTCTTTCTATTCTATTTTTCTATCGTTACAAAAATCAAAACTTGGGTAGAAAATTAAAACAAAGAAAATATCTTTCAACTACCCATAATTCATAATGCACTACCCTCCAAAACCCTAAACCCAAAGAAGCATCTCATGCAAATTTAACCTTCCCATTGAAAACCATTCCTCAAAATGCAAAACAAAACGCATTTTAATACCAAAATTGCCCACATTTTACTAAGAAAAACAAAATATGAAAAGGATAAAAGTGAAATGGAAACCAACCCTTTAACAATTCAGATCTGGTGTTGCAAAAAAAAAAAAAAAAAAGAAAAACTAAACTTCTTTCTTTTACAGTTTTTTTTTTTTTTTTGGGTTCTGTTTTCGAAAAAGGAAAAGAATAAAGAGGAAAAAATAGAAAGAATTGTGATAGGAAGCTGAGGGAGGAAATGGGAGGAAGCAAGAATATTTAAGAGGGAAGGCATTTTGTGGAAGTTGGATTAGGATGTTTCACGGTTGAGATTTTATTTTGGAAGTGAAATTATATGGCCGCTGGATTTGATTGATTAATGTCTGACGGTACAAATAAATTTTTAAATTTAATAATTTAAAATAACATATAATGACATGATAAGAATATAATATAAATAAATAATATCAAAATAACATGATTTAAATTTTAATAATAATTATATATAAATTTAATAAAATAAAAATATATTTTTTATATTTTCGTGTTTAATATGTAATTTTTATATAAAATATGATATAAATATATAAATTTTAATATATTACATAATTCAAATATACTAATTATCATATTTATAAATTAATTAAGATTTAATAGAAATTCAATTTTATAGATAGATACGAAATTTTTAATTTTATAAGTAAAATTAAAAAAATATTATATTTTTTATTTTTTAATATTTTTATATTTTTAATAAGTATATATGATCTACTAATTTTGACAGTAAAATTTAAAATTTTCATTATCAATAAATATGAAAATTTCTCTAATAACAATACTTAAGTTTTTGTATTATGAAATCTATTATTTTTCATTCAAAATATTTATCCAATACAGAAAAAAAAATTAAAATTAGTGCAAATTTAGATATTTAAAAAATAAAATAATTATTAGACTATCACATATAAATTTTTTGTTTTTCTTCTAACATAATATTCTATCATATTTGCATTAAGTATTGTTGAGATAGGCATTTGCAATTTTGCCTTACAAATAAAACTTGAAAGATCTTATAAATTTGAATAAATTAAAGCTATTTATTAAAAGTAGGTCGAAAAATCTAACTACTCCATAATTTCCAATTGCAAATCATATCCATGTTAACGAGTGAAAATGTAATTTTTTAAAAATAAATAATTTCATTATAATTCACTAATATTACCAACAATCATATCATCCACTAATAAAATTCTATTTAGTAAAAGAATTCAATCCCGAAAATCTAAAAATAAAAAAATTTCGTAAGTATTAAAACTAAAAGGATTGCATTGGAATTAAGTCTACATTCCGAATCTCTTATATAACATTAAAAAAGGAAACCATATTTGTCTTCGAACAATTCCTTTTTTATATAAAAAATTACATATTAAAAATGAGAGAAAAAAAATTAAACTTAACAATTTAAAATATACGATGATATAATACGAATATAATACGAATAAAAGATATAAAAATGATATAATTTAAAATTTTAGATATAACTATACGAGTAACAAAATATAAAAATATATTTTATATTTTTATATCAATATAAATTTCGATATAATTTTTATATAAAATACAATACAAATATTTAAATTTTAATATTTTTATACGAATACACTAATCATCAGATCTAAAAATATATATATAAATATTAAAATTAATACCCTCTTTTTAAGATTAGTTACATATAATGATAATAACATAACCTTTACATAACGAGTTTCAACTTGCTAAGATCCTATAGAATCGACTTTTTCTAAATAAGAGGTCGAATTGGTGGTGGATAAAGTTTTTTTTATAAAATCCGATTCAAATCAGAGTTAAATTATAGGTTTTCTAAAAAAATATTTTTATTATTTATTAAATTTTATTTTTATATAATATATTATATTAATAAAATTATTATTTAATATTTTAATTTAAAATATTAATTTAATAAAAATATTATATTTGTAAATAATTAAATTATAATATATATAATAATATTTTATAAATATTATATTAAATTAAAATTATTAAATTTATTTAAATGAAATCAATTACGATTTATAAATATATAAATAAAATCAAATAAAAAATAATATTTAATATCAAAACAGAATCAAATGTGAATATTAGAGAATCGAATCAAACAAAAACTTACATCAACCTGTTACAATCCAATAAGCCAAAAGAATTAAACTCCAAATTCATATTTTAATAGCTACTAAAAACTACTCCCATATATTATTTTTCCCTCTTTTTGTCCAACAAACCCAAGCTTTTTGGTTTTAACATGAGAGCTGCTAGTATCATCAAATATCAACTAGTTTTCCTTCTATCCTACCCCTGTAATTATGAATTAATTTACACTAAAATTCCTCCCTCACTACTCTTCTAGTTATTACTAATTTACCACTTCGTATAAAAGAAAAATGTTTGTATTGGCCAAAATTTGAGGGAAAAGAAAAAGTAAGCACAAAAATGAAAATAATAGTTATAAAAATCGAAATGACAATTTTCCTATATATTTTTTTTCTTTAGAGAGGTGAGGAAAGTTTGATGCTTTTCAGTGATCTAAGCATTTATCTAACTTATTGACCCATTGCTGATGGATGAAACTTTGCAAACACCGGCGGATGTGATCAAAGGAATATCTTTGTAGCAGGCCACCAGATTTGCATCGCTGTGAAGATCCACTTGTAGTGTCTCCCAAACCTTCTTCTTCGGGTTTAAGACATCATCAGGCTCGCCTGTGAAACCCGGAAAGGTAACTCGCTCTCCAATCTTGGCCGACTTTGGTGGTTCGACCAGTTCCACCTAAGAGTGCAACCATAATTAACAGCAAAAACATAGAAGTCATAGAACCATCCCATAACTGTTACATGTTTAGCATGACTACTGAAGTTTAATGGCATGAAAATTATGTCAACATTTGCTGAAAGAAGGTTCCAGTATACAAGCCTAGAATGGTTCCAGTATACAAGCCTAGAATGGTCTATTATGCAACTGTTAAATCACCCGGTAGCTTTACTCAACAGCACAAAATAATAGGTATAGCAACTAATGACGGTATTATTGGTGCATGGGTTGATGCCAATAATAAGAGGTATTTGCTTACCTCGGTGCCGTCACTGTTCGAAGCAGTAAGAACCATTGCATGTGATTTTATACCCCGCATGGTTGCTGGCTTCAAATTACAAAGAACACAAACCAGCCGGTCCTGCCCAATATAAATCCAGGTAAGAGATTAGTAGTAGAAAAACCTTGATTAGAAATATAAAAGGTTAATGTCTTGAACGGTCTTTAAAATATAATGAAATATTTAATGTGATCTTGAATATTAAAAATCTCTAATGTAGCATCTAAATTATGAATTTATTAACTAATGAGGTACTTAGAGGGATCTTTTTCAGTCACGTATCATCATTTGGGGCTAGCTACATTAAGGGTAAATACCACATTAGTTAAATAATTCATAATTTAGGTATCACATTGGATATTTTGAAAGTTCGGAAATCATACTGAACAGTTCACTATAGTTTAGGGGCTGTTCTAAGACATTAACCCAAATATAAAAGTTGTATATATCAAGCACCCCATCTTCTCCAGAAAGGATATACCAATATCTTGAATAATTTACAAGGCAGAAAACAAACACCTGCATCTCTTCCAGAGGAATATATTTGACAAGTCCACTAACAACAGTTCGAGGCTGGGCTTCACCAACATCAATCTCTTCAACATACAATGAATCAGCATCAGGATGCTTCTGAGCTTTTATAATTTTGCCAACCCGGATATCAAGTCTTGTAATGGAAATTTCTGGTTCAGTAGTAGGCTTTGCTTTAGAGTCAGCTGCAGATTTTGTTGGCTTTTCTTTCTTGCCATCTGTCATAAATAACAGCTTACTTCCTAAGCAAACACATTTAAAACCTCCACCACATAACAGGTTTAAACATATCTAACAAAAAGCAATGAAGAACCAAGAATTGTTAGCCCATTGCTTACAGAACATCTTTTGGCTCAGATAAAAGCTCAAAATGAGTTTCTACAGACCAAAAGTTAAAGGTCCAAAAAGTATTTCTGGGAAGAGCAGCAGTAATAAGCTGATTTATAGATTTAATGAAAATTTAGAATGTACAAAACAACTTTAGTTATTTCAAGTAATTTCAATCTAAAATTATTTATTTATTTTAGGAAATGTTCACTTTCCCATTTGGGGCTGTCCAAAAACTATGCTCACTTTCCTTCTATGAACACCAAAAACTCTCACTTTTTTTCTATATTCTGTATTAACTTTTTTTTAAAAACTTTTTGGCAGTAAAAACTTTAAAAACATCAATATTATGAAAAGATTTTAAAATAATAATATCAAATATACTAAAGTCAAAGCTTTTTTGTTGAACAACTACGCCAAGTCAAACATCGATTGAGACATATCATATATGAAAAGGAAACAAGGACCCTTGATCCTCAACAAGTTGAAAAAAAAACAAACTCAAGGACCTCATTGAGCCTTCGCAGTTAGGGCCTGAGCAAGCACAGACCATTGAAAGAAGGGAAGGAGAGATAATCTATTCTCCAAGATTTTATACCACTGAAATATTAATAGATAACATTTATGAAATAAGACTTTAGAGTTTGATCCTTTTGACTTGAGATGAGAGGAGGGTAAAGTTCTTGGTTAGATTTATGGAAAGAAAGGTAGGTTTAATAAAGGGGAGAAAACAAACTTGTTAGTGTATGTGTGTGTGAGTTGGAATATTATGAGAATATTCGATGGAAGAAACGGTTTAGGAAAGAGGGTCTAATTAGGAGTATTAATTTGCAATTAATTCTCTTTCCTTAGTATTGTCTTTATAATGAAAGGCTAATCCTAAGAATTAGCATGTTGTTCTCCAAAACCCTATTTCTAACATGGTACTAGAGCTGGCAACACAACCCTAGCCTCTACCATCCCCCTCTTTCTCTATCCACACCCCTCTGCGATAGCCACTGTGCCGTCGCCCAAGCCTACAGCAAACTTTGATCTCACAATCCTAGAGCTGCGTAATTAAAGCCTTTCATTCCCTTTTAGCAGTCCGTCATCAGTTGGAAGGCGGCCGCCCACTTGTTTTCAAAGGCGGCAAGAAGAAGTGGTTGCAACCTTTTCATGAATGATAGATTAAGGGAGATAGGTTCTTCCCAGTATAGAGCATGCTTGCAGAACTAGGACGAAGTTCCTTGTTGTTGATTAGGTTTTGTGTTCCTTGATTGAAGGATTACCAGTTGTGTTCCAGAGGAAGAAGGTTCTATGGCCATGGCCAAGGAAGAGGCAACCGCATCGAAAGTGATAGCTCAAGAGATTATCATGGGCTCACAGTTGTCAGATGAGAAACTTGATGGCTCCAACTACTTGCCATGGAGCAAGACTATATTGGTGACCTTGTGAGGTCTTGGAAAAGCTCAGTTTCTAAAAAGTGAGCTGCCAGCAAAGGATAACTCAGAGTATCCAGTGTGGGAGCAGGAGGACAACTGAATACTTAGACAATTGTTAAACTCGATGGAACAACGAGTCAAGGTGATGTTCAATCAATACCTCACAAGGAACTTTGCGATGCTTTAAAACTTGTTTATGCAAATTCTGAGAATTGGCAGAGGATCTCAAATGTTACCAGGGCATGGACTAGAATGGAATAGTCCAATAAGAGCATGAGGGAATATTTTGCTGCACTCAAGGAGATCTATAACGAGTTTAATGAACTCATGCCCTTGTCTACTGATTTGAAAACGAACCAAGAGCCATGAGAGGCTCTAGCTATAGTGTTTTTTGTCACAGGATTGAGAAAGGAGTATGTCAATGCTAATACTTAGATGTTAGCAAGTGGAAGTTCACTTTCTTTCTTTCTTTACTGGATGCTTATAAGTGCTTAAGCGGGGGTCACCTAGCATGATCATCCACAGAAAGAAAAGGCAGTATTTTTGTGTTCACAACGTGAAGGGTGAGAACCATGTGGAAGACATGGTGGATGAGGTAGAGAACGTGGGGGTGGTAGAGAAGACCCATGGTCCTGCTATCATTATGGAAAGCCAGGACACTTATGAAATTTTTGTCTGCAACTACGGGACATTCTAGCCCACTGGCAGCATGTGACTGATGCTGCATTTCAACCCCAACAGAAAGAGAAGAGAGTCCAGTTATCCCAGGATGAGTATGACAAACTTATTCAGATGCTTCAAAATCAGACTTTAACCTCTTCCTAGATAGCAACTTTTATGCAAGGTACATTTACTACATACCTAGTTGTCCCTTTCTAGGACTTGGGTGATTGATTCAGGAGCTCCAGATCACATGACAGGTATTGCAGGTACTCTTTATTCATAAGCTCATATGATGGGGAAACAATCTGTTTTGGTTGCTGATGGGAACGGGAACTCTATAGATATTGTGGGAAGTGGCAGGCTCAACCTATATCTACGTTACCTTTACATTCTGTATTGCATGTACCTTTTTCTCTTTTTAATTTACTTCCAGTCAGTTAGATTACAAGGAATTTGAATTGTAGGGTCTTATTTTTTCTACTTATTGTACATTTCAGGATCGGTTGACGAAGTAGACTATTGGCAGGGGAAGGATCGAAGGAGGCCTTTGTGTGCTTGAAGACATACTGAAGATACAATCTAGACTAATGGCATACTCAAGGGAACTATCAACAGCTTATAAGTCTCACTGTCATTTTGGTCATCCATCCATGTCAACTTTATGAGCTATGGGTTCCCATTTATCGTCTTTTAGTTTTGATTGTGAATCGTGCAAGTTGCCAAATTGCACAGAGTGTCCTATCAACCTTGACTTAATAAAAGAGAAAAGTTTCCTTTGGCTATGAGTCATTCTGACATTAAAGGGCCTTGCCTTATTATTTTGAAATCTGGTTATATATACTTTGTGACATTTGTTGATGATTATTCACGAGTTTGTTGGTTGTACTTGTTGCAGAGCTGTTCCAAATTATTCTTTCTTCACTACATTTCATGCAGTAATAGAGAATCAATTTGGTAAGTCTATCAAAATTTTACAGAGTGATAATGGGGGAGATTATTTTTCTACAGAGTTTGTTCAATTCCTAAATGCAAAAGGTATTGCTCATCAGTCCTCGTGTTTAGATACCAAGAAGAATTGTTATTTGTTGGAAGTGGCTAGACTCTTTTGTTTCAAATGAAGGTCTCTAAGGTATTCTAGAGTGAAGCTGTCCTCATGACATGCTATCTTACAAATTGTTTGCAGTCCTCGATCCTTGAAGGAAAAATCTCTTCAAGTATTGTGTCCTGATCGTCCCTTATTTCCAATCTCACTCAAGGTGTCTGGGTGCACATGTTTTGTTCGTGACAAACGTCTGGGTCGCACTAATTCACCTATTTCTTAGTTTTGCTGCTTTACATAGATGGGCATTACATCAGTTGGATGTGAAGAATGCCTTTTTACATGGTGACTTGGCTGAGGAGGTATATATAGAGCATCCACCATGGTTTGTTACTTAGGGCGAGTCTGGGAAGGAGTGCCATTTGCGTAGGTGTTTGTATGGCCTGAAGCAATCTCCACACTCATGGTTTGGCAAATTTAGTGCAGCTCTTGTTCAATATGGCATGCAGCAAAGTGATAAGGATTATTTAGTATTTTATATATCTCAGAGTAGTGGCCTTATATTGTTGGGAGTGTATATAGATGATATCATCATCATTGGCAATGACAGTGCAGGGATAGACAGACTTAAGATGTATCTTAAGTCCCAGTTTGGAAACAAGGATCTCGGTCATTTAAAATATTTTCTGGGTATTGAAGTGGCAAGGTGTAGAAAAAGAATCTTTGTAACTCAGAGGAAGTATGTGCTGGATATTTTGAGAGATGTAGGCTTGTTCCATGCCAAGCCAAGTGACATACCAATGGATCCAGGTATCAAGCTTTCTGTAGAAGATGGCACATTACTTGATGATCCCACACCTTACAGGAGACTAGTGGGAAAATTGAATTCCTAACCATGACAAGACCTAATATATCGTTTCCAGTGAGTGTGGTTAGTTCAAGGCAGCTCCCAGAGACACTAGAGAGCAGCAATGCGCATCCTCCGATATTTGTTGAGAAATCTTGAAAAAGGGGTACTCTATAATTCTACTAGTTATGGAGGTATTCAAGCCTATGCAGATGCAGATTGAGCAGGCTCTCCCACAGGTAGGAAGTCTACATCGGGTTATGCTATCTGACTTGGGAGTAATTTAGTGTCCTAGAAGTGCAAGAAGCAGCAAGTAATTGCTAGATTTAGAGCAAAAGCAAAGTATAGAGCCCTGACTTTGGCTACAACAGAGGTACTATGGTTGGTTCAGTTCTTAGATGCGATTGGGCTTCTGGTTCGAACTCCTACAAAGCTATGGTGTGATAATTTGGTGGCAATTCATATTGCTTCCAATCCAATATTTCATGAAAGAACCAAGCATATAGAAGTTAATTGTCATTTAATTAGGGAGAAGCTGCAGAGTGGAACGATTTTATTTAAGCATGTGTGCACAGGGGAACAAGTAGCTGATATTCTTATGAAATCACTTCCAAGAGCTCAAATTGACTATATATGTAACAAGCTGAGCATTACTGATATATATGCTCCAGCTTGAGGAGGAGTGTTAGCATATGTGTGTGAATTGGAATATTATGGGAATGCTCCATGGGAGAAACGGTTTAGGAAAGAGGGATTAATTGGGAGCATTAATTTGTAATTTGTAATTGGTTCTCTTTTCTTAGTATTATCTATATAATGAAAGGCTAATCTAAGGGATTAGTGTGTTGTTCTCCAAAACCCTAATTGTAACAAAACTATGGTGGAAAAATAAGAGGGAAAAGAGAAGAAGAAGAGAAAGAGACATAGACAGAGAAAAGCAGCAAAAACTTATCAAAACCCCAGAGAGAAACTGGGGAGTTGGTATCTATAACTTTTTTTTTTAATTCAAGTGAAAATAAAAAAAAATTTTAAGAAAGTTAAGCATAAAGTAAACACATCCCTTGTATACGTTCCCTCAATTAGTCATTTATAAAAGTTTAAAAAAAAAAAAAAAAACTAGTGCTCTAAAATACAAGTAATGAATCCACAAACAGATAGCATACAAAAAGTAAACACAACCGTTGCATACATTCCCTCAATTAGTCATTAATAGAAGTTAGAAAAAATAATCTAGTGCTGTATAATATGAGTAATGAGTCCACAAACAGATAGCCGACACAAGAAACCATAGAACACATCTATGTAGACGTCCTCAAACATTAGTAAACCGCAAATCATTGAAGGAATTGGAAGCATGATTTAAACAAAGGAAACATAATCAACCTGAAATTTTTGTTTTCTTCAGTTGCTCAGCAGTCTTCGCAGCATCTGCTTCTGCCCTAGCACGTCTATCAGCTTGACTTCCGGCATATTGCTGCCTCAGTTCTTCAACTCTTTCAGTTTTCTGTCATTAATTAATTTTTACAGTATAAGTATCAAAGAAGAGGAAAAGGAAGCGCACTGTTAATCCTTCAACCCAAAGCCACCAAAAACACTAAACAAATAAAGGAGAATATGACATATTGGCATACAGCATTGAAGAGATAATGATACCAGTTCCTCAAACAAAGGTTTTGGATCTCCAATTTTATGACCAGCAGGTATTATCTCCCATGGTCTTCTAGCCCTATCAACATCTTCTTTCTCATCACAAAGTGAAATTTGTGCTTGTGGAGGCAAATTAAGCTGCTTAAATACCTTTAAGCACACCAAAAAAAAAAAAGGGATCATAGCGTGAGAAATCAAGTTAAAAAGCTAGCATTATATGTAACAAAATTATTTCCAATCACGCCAGTAGGAAATCTGTAAACCTATTAGATTACCTCAACAGAAAAAGATGGAATAAAAGGTTCCAACAGACATGCGAGAATATGCACTAGCCCAACTGTAGTTTTAATAACAATTGAACAAGAAGGTTCATCTTCTTTGTAAAGCTTCCAAAATTGGCTTTCCTGAA
This sequence comes from Durio zibethinus, assembly GCF_002303985.1. The sequence goes on along the minus strand of NW_019168026.1, from coordinate 13,297,130 downwards.
TGGAAATTATCACAGCAGAGAAAGTTTACCCAGACCAAGTAACATATCTATAACAGAGTTAATTTCTAGAACTAGAAGTTTTTCCAACTTACTTGCAGATATGCATTTCCTTCGCTTGAGAGGCTCATTGCAGTTCTTAATCCTTGCTTTAGTTTCACCTGCACAAATTCCAAACATTTGAAAAAGCAGTTATGACAATATGAGGAAGCAAAGGGTGACAGGGTTCTAGTCATATGTGAAAATGCTATCAAAGTTTAACACCAGGAACCTTCTCCATGGCTTCTATATATTGCTCCACATGTTTACCAACTTTCTCACTCAAAGCATTTGTCAAGGGATGTGACTCAGCAGCAGGAGCATCAGGAATAATGGAACCATATCCTTGACCTTTAGTCAGCAAGCGTTAGTTAAATCCAGTTGGCATATTGTTGATTATGTGAAGCAGACAAAAACAGGTTGCTAAATATGTATCCTTTTCCCAAAACAAATGACAAGGGAAACAAAAAGTTACAGTTACTCAATGAAGTACCTAGCTTAAAGACCAGTTCTCAACCATATAGACTATTCCACAAGTAACATGTGAATTCACAGCCAATGATATGTAAAACAAAGTTTGATGGGCAATTTCTTAATATCAGGACTTAGGGGATATATGCCACCTGCCCCTTTATCAATCAACACTTAAACTGTAGCTTAAGCAAAATCATGAAGAAAAATCCTGTCAACTTAAAAGCATCACTGCCATGAACTAAACCTCCACATCCTATCACACACAATATAATTCTTTTCCCACCTTGAATATATTATCAAATTTGTGACTCTCAATGCAAGGCCAATAGCCAACCTCTAAAAAACAAAAGGATTCAAGTCAACCTGCTTACTAACCTGGAGGTTTTGCAATAAAACTCAAAACTCGATTGATGAAGTTGCCCAAATTACTAAGTAACTCGTTGTTAAGTTTTGCTTGCAAGTCATCCCATGTAAACAAGGTGTCAGAAACCTAGTTTTTTGTAAACAATAAAATACCAGAAAGCAGTAAGTACAATCCAAGACCAAACAAAACAGTTATAAATGGTGTTAAGTGAGCAAGGATACCTCAGGTCTATTGGTTAACAAATAATATCTCCAAACTTCTACAGGTATATTTGTATCCTTTGCATCATTGCCAAAAACTCCTATGCCTTTACTCTTGGAGAACTTCCCTACAGAAACCAAGCAAATAAAATATTAAGTACATCAAGCTATTGGAAATTTCATGATTTCACTTATCTAGCATTCACTAATCCCAACTCAAATAAATTCATGTCTCCAGTGTATGGTCCAAATTAGTCAAATGGTTACTGACCAGCTTCATAATTTAAATACTCTGTGACACTGATGCTCTTCATTAAAGTCCAGTTTTCACCAGTCCCAAGAAGAGTTGACGGAAACATCACCTGAATAGAAATATATTTCATTTAAAACTTAAAAAATGAATAAAATTTCATAAGTCAAAAAAATGAAGACATTTGAAATATATTTCTTTCACTACTTTCTCCAGTAAGACAATGCATTTATGGAGTGTGCAGCAGGCAATACCACCGTGTAGTGAAAGGAAAATAAAGCAAGCTGTAGTTGATTGACATCCAACACTGGAATAGGAAATATAAGATAGATGAACTAAACAATACCACATAATGATACCATAAATTGTCAGAGAAAATTTACCTCTAAGAATATTTCACCTACAGCATTCAATAAATTGTCATAGAACAACCGACACAAATAAAACCATAGCTAACATATGACCTAAACTTGAAAAGTTTGATTATCGCTCAATGCATCTAAATGGACTGGACTGCAAGCAAAAATCGAGTCAAATTGATTTTATATCTATTTTTTACAAAAACATTCATAGTGAATTGAGAATTATAAAAACAACCTGTGTGTACGTCAGTGGAGTAAAAATTTTATCTCACTTTTTTAGTTTTTATTTAGCGTCTAATAAAAATATCTCCATGATTTATTTTTAATAAAGATACTATCTATAAAATCTGTTGAGTGAATATGAAACTCAACCAAGATCAACAGCAACTAGAAACCCAAAAGTGATCAAACCAAAATGTCTTAACAACTGAAACAATTAAAAGCAACTTGATCAACCCAAAACCTAAAAAACCTTAATTTGGGTGACCCTAAAACTATACTGATCCAATACAATCTTGCCTAATTGCCAATAATACGAGCTAAACTTGAAAAGTTTGATTATTGCTCAATGCATCTAAATGGACTGGACAGTAAGCAAAAATAACCATAAAATTCCCTTGATCAGTGTTACACCGTTCCATTTCTTTCATTTTGAACCAAAAGTCTTATCAATGAGGATGGAAACATAAAAAAACCATTTTCTTTCACTGACACCACACAGCTTCCTTCTTCAATAAACAATGGAAGAGAGAAACACAATCAAAGGGATCTACCATAACCATCTGTAATTTTATGCTTGAGCCTAACCGTAGAAGACTACAAAGTGTTGCACTAAGATCATGCCCTGAACTCACTGCCTTTGGAAAAAACTTTACACGTGCGGTATCAAAGTAACTTAGCTGAGCCTTATAGATAATGAAAGTACTCTATCCTATCCAAATGGTGCTCTAACAACTATTCATTAAGATGTAGCAATATCTTAAGGCTAGGCAAAAGAGAGCAAAAACAAAGTGCCAAGGAAAATATGAAATAAAAAAGAAACTTCTAGATGATACTTGTTGAAGAAACGTTGATCAACCTCAATTCCAGGCATGCCATTAAAAAATTTCACATGGCCAAGTCTAACCAAGTTGAGTCATAGGGCAACAGTTAAAAACATTAATACAACATACACCAAGCATGGTCTTAATTTTCAAAAATGGCATCCAACGTCCAACAATAAATAATTCATTTAACTGGAAAAAAGGCTCACAAGTACGATGAATAAAGGGCATAAAAAGATGGATAAGTAAAATTGTGTCCCATCAAACTCAGAATCCAACTTAGCCATAAATCATCTTCAACTACTATTGTAATTGGATTTCCGTGAAGCAATGACATTTAAAAGGGTTTCACAAATACTAGCAGAAAAATGAAGATGAAGCACAAGTGAATGTTGCATGAATTCATCTAGACGGTAAAGGAGAAAAGATATCCATTTATCAGCGACAATGCGGATGGAACACACAACTGCAGTTGAAATGCAGAAGTATAAAATGATGTATCATCCTTTCTTTGTCATTCAAAATAGTGAAGGCAATTTGAGCATTATACTTACAGTGTGAAATGGTACATTATCTTTTCCCATGAACTGAAATAGCTCCACATTTTCAGGATTTTTCCACCATTTCTCCCAATCAGGAGTGTAGCATGAAGCAATTGAGACATATCCAATAGGTGCATCAAACCAGACATAGAAAACCTATCACCTCAAGGTTTAATTATAGACTGAACATAAATAAGTTCCAAACTTACTTTTAATAACAAGAAGCACTAAAAGTACCATCATTTATTGAAACTTTATCTTACCTTGTCCTTAAAATTCTCATGTGGTACAGGAACTCCCCACTTCAAATCTCTAGTAATACATCGTGCCTTAAGTCCTTCAGTAAGCCAGGCCTGTGTTGTATTAATAGCATTTTGGCTCCAAGAACCATCAACTGACATTTTGTTGATGTACTCAACTAATTTATCCTTTAACAATGGCAGTTCAAGAAACAAGTGCCTTGTGTCACGAATACGAGGAGTATTTTGGCATGCCTGTAATCAAAGCCCAAATATCAACATCATCAGTTGCAATAATTTTTATTTCTTCACAAATCTCTTATCAAACTTCATGATTAAAGGGGGAAAAAAAAGATACAATATGATAGCACTTAAATTTTGATATTTCATTTGCTAGCCTCATCAAACAACAATCAAGCTCAGCAACAGGCTATATGCACATCTCCAGAAATAATATCTCTTCCATAATTAGAAAAGCAATACTCATTACAATGCCTTGAGCAGAAAAAAAAAAAAAAAAAAAAGAGTCCCAATTATTGATAAATGATAAAAAAAAGTCAATTTAGTTATTAATCTAACTGTACCTTGCACCTAGGATCTTTTAGTTCAGTAGGATTCAAAAGCTTTCCACACTTTTCACATTGATCTCCCCGAGCAGAATCATAGTTACACCCTTCATTTGGACAGCTGCCTTCCACAAGTCGATCAGCTAGGAACCGTTGGCACGTGTCGCAGAAAAGCTAGATGCCAAGAGGAATTCAAGTCAAAAAAGACAAACTGAAAAACAGAATATTTAGCACAGCAATGAACTTTAGCTCCACTTATTGATACTTTATCAATTTGCTTATCTCACCCCCAAAGAAAAACAAAGACATTACACACAAACCTAAAATAGATTTTTTTTTAATAAAAAAATCACTTTTAACGGATAGTCAAAATTATTATTTTACTTCAATGTGCATTTATCATGTTTTGTCCCCTTTTTTTTTCCCTTGATCATTCCACCTAAAACAAGACTTTATATTTTGTTACATTTGTTTACACTAGGCACAAACATCTAACTAGGCTAGTAACAAAGAAAACTAGCAACAAAACAAAGTCTAAGGCTACTAATTTTTTCACTTCTAGAAGGAAGAAATTTGCAAAAAGTGTGCAAACAATATTTTCAAGAATTAAAATTAAAACCTTTATTTTGTAACAAGATACATGATTTTACTTTTCCATGAAGCATTTACGTTTGAATTAATATTATATTTTAACCGTCGGCTTATTTTCAATCAATTATGATTTGATTTCCACATTTGCTTCTGCTTTACACAATTACAATATCAACTTGTGAAGAACAACAAAAAAAAGTTAAAAATACAACACACAAAAAGAAGACTTTCACGAAATATAGCCTACATACCTGTTGCATTTATGTTTGAATTAATATTATATTTTAACTGTCAGCTTATTTTCAATCGATTATGATTTGCTTTCCAGATTTGCTTCTGCTTTATACAATTACACTATCAACTTTTGAAGAATAACAAAAAACCAAGTAAAAATACAACACACAAAAAGAAGACTTTTGCAAAATATAGCCTACATACCTGTGCATTTATATTTTAACTGTCGGCTTATTTTATTTTCAATACACAGTTACAATTATATTTTAACTTTCAGCTTATTTTCAATCAATTATGATTTGCTTTCCACATTTGCTTCTGCTTTATACAATTACACTATCAACTTTTGAAGAATAACAAAAAAAACCAGGAAAAAATACAACACACAAAAAGAAGACTTTTGCGAAATATAGCCTACATACCTGTTCATTTATGTTAGAATTAATATTATATTTTAACTTTCGACTTATTTTCAATCAATTATGATTAGATTTCCACATTTGCTTCTGCTTTATACAATTACACTATCAACTTGTGAAGAATAACAAAAAAACCAAGTAAAAATATGACACACAAATGAAGTCTTTCGCAAAATAAAGCCTACATACCTGTTGCATTGGTTTCTCCGAAAGCCAATTGTTCTCCCATAGCTTCTTGAAAATTGCTTGGCAAACTTCAGTTTGTTCTGGAGTCGATGTTCTTCCAAATTTATCAAAACTTATATCGAACCAATCATAAACTTCCTTATGAAGCACATGATACCTAAAAAATAAAATCAATTCATAAACTGAAACAAACAACCAAATAAAAAAGCAGATTTTCACAATAAATTTTCATAAAAAAACGAATTACTTGTCACAGATCTCTTGAGGAGTACAGTTCTCTTCTATGGCTTTAGTCTCCGTCGTCGTTCCGTACTCATCGGTTCCGCAAATGTATATTGCATTGTACCCTCGCAACCGGCAATAGCGAGCGAAAACATCGGCGCTTAAGACAGCTTTAACAGAAAAAAAAAAAAAAAAAGAGCTTCAAAATCATCACAAACGCGAAAAGAAGAAAATGAAATCTAGAAATGGAGACGAAGGTTTGAACATACAGCCTATGATGTTGCCGAGATGCGGAACGTTGTTGACGTACGGTAACGCGCTGGTGATGAGGATGTTGCGTTTCCCTGGGACTGGTAGCTTCGGAGCCGTCTGACTTGGGTCTCCCATTGGCTTTGATTGGTCTATTTCGCTACTGCCGTTGCGCTTGGAATTGAAGTCCGAGCTTTTTCTACTTCGCGTTTTACGTTCAGCGTTTGGCGTTTTGCGACTGGAAACGTTTCAGAAAGGAAAGTATGGGAGCAGAGAGAGGCAGTGGGACGACTTTTGCCACCAGATTTTAATTCTGGGGAGAATGAAGGGTGACTGGAGATTAGAATCAGGTAGTTGAGGTGCACGCAAAGAAAGACTAAGGTTGACCAGAAAAGGTCAAGTATACGTGGCGATATGTGATTGGGTATGTTTCTATTGCCTTTTTCCCGAATATTTTGACGTATGAATTAAAATTTGGTCAAGAAGATTTTTTTGTTGTACCAAAATATACAAAAATTTATTGATATCAAATTTTTTTTAGTAAGGTTATACATTAATTTAATTTTTTATCCTAGTGATTTTATGAACACATGTGTACATTTATTTTGTACATTCAAATTTTTACTTATGAATAATTTAGGAAAAATTATTTATGAAATATTCCCTTAAAAATTAAATTTTATTAAATTAATTTTTGTGATTAAACCCGTATTTATATCATCATATGAATTTTTGTTAAAAATTAACAAAATAACAATTGATCCATCAGATTAATTTAATAAATAAAAAATCGATCTGAATTGAATTAAAAAATTTAATATTTGATTTAAATCGTTTCAAATCAAATATTATGATTTAAGATTAACTTATTTTTTTTAATCTTAAAAATGATATAAATTTCGATGTATTAATATATCATAAGTGTCTTTTACGTTTAATTCAACCGAATATGTTGAAATTATAAACATCAAATGTATTATTAGAAAATATTTTATATGGGGTGATTTATTTAAAAATTATAGTAATTTGTACTCAATAATTATATTATTTTATTTGATAATAATTTAAAATTTTTATATTTTGATGATCTTAAATCATTACGGTGATAAAATCAATATCTTGAAAAATGATTTGATTTTCAACTTAAACAATGGAAATGTTTTATAACTATAACAAAATAATTTTCAATATTATTTTTTGATTAATTTACCTTTATCAAAAATATAGTTAGCATCATCTCAAAAAATTGGCTACTAAAATTTTTTAAAAAAATCGATTTTTTAATCACTTATTCTAAAAAAAGTTTTTTGTTATCAATTTATATGGATTAGAAAAAATATAATGAATTTATTTAATAATTTTTTTAGAATTTATTTTTATCAAAATTGATTTATACTGTGTAATTTTTTATAAAATAACATTTAATTATTTTATAAATTATTGATTCAATAAATATTAAATATTTTACTTTTTTATAAAGTTATTTTGGATATTTTATATTATATAATTTATTTTTTATATAATATTAAATTATTTAAAAAGACCAATAATTTATAATATTGTATCCAATATAGTAATCTAAGATTAAAGGTAATCAAATCAACTTAGTGATCTTATCATCATGATAATTAAATCATTGTGACAATTTTAAAAATATACCAAATGCTACCTTAAATGTATTTTTTCCCAATAAATAACATGTATATTTTTAACTAATAATATTAACTGTGAAAATAATAATACGGTATCTTTCTTTTCTTTGTAAAAGAATAAATGAACTTTCATTAATCAACTTGGCAAGATTCAAATGCTAGCACAACTCAGCGTGCAACTCAGGCTAAACCAATTAACAAGCATTTGAGGCTTGAGCAATGAGCACAATGGCAATAGCTAATAAAAATATCAGTCACTTGCACAAAAGAATATTGGCTGTTTCTTCCCTTTAAGCTTCACATTACCTTGCTTTTGTGCTCAACAATGTATCTCATTTGATAGATTTTAATCCTTGCATGAAGCTTGATACTTTTGGCTTTATCAAAGTCTGCAAAGTCAAGTGGCTGTCCCAATCTACAGCATGTTTAAAGCATTTGGTTGGTTCCAACAAGATTGGAATGTTCTCATCCATGGTAAGAACTTAGCATAATATGACAGAATTTATCCTATCAAAAAGTTGCAGAGAAGTTGAGGAGAATAATATGGCAGCTGGACCTCAGTATAGCAGCCCGATAACATCACCACTGCCAACAGTTACGCGGTCTGTTAGTAAAATATTGGACTCTTAGTTTCAGTGATAACAGTCTCAAATACCCCCCCAAAAAAAAAAATCGCCACCAACTTTGCTACATGTATACTTCAATCTTTTCTTCTGTACAATAATAGTTGAATACTTTCACCTTGCTATTAATATATGCAGATAACTTTAGTAATGGTGGTAGAATTGTATCTACATCAGATAGAAACTGGCCATTGTAGATCAGTTTGGAACTTATCTAGCTACATTTGGCAAAAACGTTAGAGTGCTCTAGGAAAGGAAATTTCCCATTCTTCTATTGTATTCAAAAAAAGGGTTGAGACAAGAATTTTTATTGGAATAAGGAATGTAGACTACCATCTGATGCTCTAACAGCAGCTTCTAGAGGCTTGCTTTGGATAATATTTTTAAAGCATTGGCAATGTCATCTGCTGTTCCTCCACCTTTAACACTGGTGATCAAGGGGCTATTGACAGGGACAATATCATCTCTCATGTCAGTTCTTCTGAGCAATCCTTCAGAACCTTTAGTCACTACTTCTTTCATGATCAAAGTCTTATGTGCCCCGGATATCAATTCTTCATAATCAGAGTCTCCATTTTCGCCAGCAATGACAAACATGTTTGCAACATTCAGTCTCCAACGCACAAAAAGGTACCTGATTACCAGAAGCAACAGGTTAATCAAATGAATAAATTACAATCCTTATTCTTGCTAGCTTCGAGCATGCTATTCATGCAATTGTCTTGAGATTGACATGGAAATCATTGTGCCTGTTACAGATGTCCAGATTTATCTTTGCTTGTTTATACACAGTCTTCCAAATGAGGATCTTATAAGATATGAATGTTACCATTCCTCCATGTATAAAAAAGATGACATTGATGACAGGCAAGAAACTAATTAAAAAGTTCTTTAAAAAAAAAGATACCAAGCCTTTAGTCCTATGCTTTTGGTCCATGAAACACTCACAAAAACCGTTATTACTCAAAGTTGTTATCTAAAGACTCCCCTATCAAAATCCCGGGATGACATAAAAAGCAGCAAGCCCAAATCTTTCCTTCCAAATGATATTAAGTGGAAAAAAGGGTGGAAGCACAAAAACACTACCTCAAAAAATGGCTAACAGAAGGATCTTTAAAGCATTTAAACATGAAGGGTGTTTCATTTCCTGCCTAAGAATCAAGGTTTCTTAATAAAAAGTAACAATTCGCTTAACTTTACAGAACAGTACCTGAGTGCCTGTACTCGGGATGCAAGGAGAGGAACAACTTGCAGTCTAGTTGAGTTCCTGCAATACATTGGATGGCAACGGATACCTCGCATCCTAAGCTTCTGCCTCAAATCATCCACTCTCTTAGCCTGTAAAAGCAAGCCAGCATAAAATCCAAATAAGAAATGCAATTACTTATTTTGTTACCAATAGTCAAATTGATATATCTACCTTACTCAGATCCTTTACAAAGTATGCAACACAGTGGGCGTTGCTCGATGTCACATCTTCCTCAATGGGGCTAGCAGAACATGTGGATTTTTCTTCTCCTTCAGGGTTCATCAACTTCCAAATTGTCTTCTTTAGACCCTCATAGCCCCATCGGTAGGCAATATGAGATGCATAATCAGGATCTGGAAAAAGCTTTCCATCCTCTTCTGTGTAAGTTCCAGGGTAATAAACTTCACTGCCACTGCTACAGATCAGAGCATCAAAATCATTTACTTGAATCTTTGCTGATTTCAAAAACTCAATTGTTTCTGAGACTGGCATAGCTGTTAACATAGCAAATCCTGTGACTCTTGCAGTTTGAGTGTCCAGCCGAACAGCCTTAAGTATTTCTTGTACAATTTGAGCCATCTTCTTCTCAGGGACCCCCTGGCTGTCATAGCAGTCAAGTGTTACAACAATCAATCTACGCCGCCTCCTCAAAATTGGATACTTGTTTGCCACATTTTCAAGCTTCCCTTCTTCAGAGTCTTTTGAGTTTGTTTCTGGCTTTTTCATCTTGCTTAGGACTCTTTTCACTTGGTCTTGCAGCTCAGGGTCACCAGAAGATGCAGCTGAAGGGTCCAGGAATCCATTCAGTGAAGATTTGTCTCCATCAACCGAGAGCCTAAGGGACATGTCATGCACGTCTTTAAGTGAGTCATTTAAAGATGATTCTTCAGCAGCAATGTCATCTCCCGGTGTATCTGTTTGCCACTGAGGATGTCTCATTCGACAAGCCGCCACCCTGGTCAAGTAAGTACGGCAGTGTTCGGGCCATGAGTATAGGTGTATATTCTTCCAACCATTCTTTCTGCATTCATGCCATAAGTTTTTCTCTGATACCAACTTAAGCAGGGCATCAGCAATTGCTTGTTGGTCATGGGGGTCCACAAGAAGGCCATTATTTAGTGCCTAAATTTCATAAAAAGAAATATCAAGAATTAGAACCATTATAACATTTGTATAAGTCAACATATAGACAGAAAGCAAGGAGATCTTCCGAATTTATAATAACATTTTCATCAAATGGTTGCCACTCAACCTTCCAGGTCAATGTTAATACTTGAAGCTCTGGAAAGTCTACATTGCAATATCTTATGATCAGGAGATATATTCATTGTTCTTACCTGTTGGATGTCAACTGGTCCGCCATTTTTTGTTGCCACCATTGGAAGTCCATGAGCTGCTGCCTACATTATATCAAATACATAGATATTAAAATTTTGTTTCATTGCGCTTAAAAGATGGCATCTAGGCAAATCCCAATCACTAGGAACCAACCTCTATTAAGGTAAGTCCGAAAGGCTCAACCAGAGCAGGATTGATGAAAACTCCCTGCCATATTGACATCCAGTTGGTTAATTATAAAAGCAAAAGCACATAAAGCTAGCTGCAACAATTATGAACTCGAATTAACCTTTGTGTTTGCTGCAAGTCGATAAATATCTGGAACATCAGATTGTTTGTGATGCTTTGGATAGGCCACCAGCCCATAGAGATCATACTTATCAATGAGTTTCAATACTGTTATGAGCACACTAGCATTCCCACTAGACATTTCATCAATATCATCCCTGTTCCCCATTATAAGTGTCTGCGCAAAAGGCAATTAGCATTATTATTCTTTCTTCTTCGTTGTAAATCAAAATTGTTGCACAAACCAACTTACAAGATTAGCAAGTTCTCGTAAAGGACGACACTCTCCAAAGGCTTTCAAAAGAGTGGTTATGTTCTTCTTTGGATCAGGTCTAGATAAGGCCAAGATCATAGGCTTGTGGGGATTTGTAAGAAACCGCATGACCTGCCAAAAATGTTAGAAAGAATCAATAACAACTATATTGGGACTTCTGAACAATGAATGTAAAACATAGATGACACACTTACCTCTGACCATATTTCAGGAATTGCCTTCGGAGATGACCCATTAGTACCACCAATAAGTGTGGTTAGTTCTCCATCAACCTCAGGGGCATCTTCTTGAACTACAACACTGCTGAAGTCCATGCCAGGAGGAATAACCTGCAAATAAATTTTACTTCATAGCTAAAAGAATAGGAGCAAACAATATGATTCAAATATTTTCCTATTTATCTTTTCAAACTTATCACAAAACATGAATTCATTCAAGTAGCCCCTAACTAATTTGATCCTTACGTTATTCCACATAGAAAATCAACTTGTATGTAGAAGAGTTAACAATATGTCTCAACACAGGAGGAATAATATGAAGCATATAAAGACTTGGCAATTCAAAATATGGCATGATGACACAACATGAAAACAATACGAAAAAAGACACAATGTGACATGGTTTAAAATATGTTTCAGATTAAGAAGCAAGGACAAATATACTTCTTTCTTAATTCTCTTCACCTTATCTCTAACACCCATGACTAAGAAGAATAATTCAATAAAACAGCTCCAAATAGGGGAAAAGAGAGAGAGGAAAAAGAGAGAAACATACTTACCACCATCCTTGGCATATATCGACCATGACAGTTTACCCCACGTCTAGCACGTGCACGTAAAACTTTTTCAAGCTTCACATCAAACCCATCATAAAGTCCCCATTGCTCTTCAATCTCCTGCTTGGTACTAGTGATTACTAGTTCTGCAGCATCAAGAGAAAGTTCTTCTCCTTCAATTCTTCTCATAATCTTGTATGTTGAATTGATATCTTCCTTTGACTGTCGTCCCTGTTTAAGCAGCTGCTCAAGCTTGTTTCTCCCAAGAGAGTGTCCTGTTAAAACCATTGGAACATTTAAAGCACCTGAAAGAAGAGCAGCACTGTCTCCTGCATCAGCATAATGGCCATGGATAACATATGGCCACACGGGTTGGCCCCCACCAATTTGTTCACCTAGAACTTTTGACATATTTAGAATATGAGCAAGAGCACCATCGACAAATTCCTGAATATATGGCCATAGTAATTCTTTACGAAGGTACTGATCACGCGGACCAAAAGGAATCCTTATAATGTATGCACCACCACTCTCTCCAACATCATTGCCATCTGCATCTTCAACAGCAGTCGTTAGCATTTCTGTAGGCTCACCATAGCTCCAATCAACATCAGGTGATGAGATTTGTCGAGTAAAAAGATCTACTCTGTACACTCCCGGCATCTTTGCAAGAGCCCTAGAAAGCTCTACTACATATTTGACCTAAGGAGTATTTTATATCATAAAAACAGAAAATAAATGAAATGAGGAAAAAAATGTGAGCAACAACTTTGTTGAGGTAGAATACAGCATTTACCTGTCCACCAGTGTCAGAATCTCGGCCAAGCTCCATGTTATCCCCTCGGACTAAACCATGCAAACTGTTTAGAAAAAAGAAATGCTTAAATTAATATACAAATTTTAATATGAGTTCAAGCATGTTAGGGAGACTGATACCTGATAAGTACAATGTAAAGTTTTTTTTCCATCTTGTCATCTGACCACACTTCCAAGTTGGAAAAGTTTCGCTGGAATGTTTTCCTTGGGGTCTCAGGTTGCATCATCTCACCAAGAGCATCTCCCTTCTCTCCTTCTGACAAGTCTTCGGACAAGTCCTCCGCTTCATCCCTGCGCACTTGTTCCCGTTCCCATCTCCGTTTCGCCATTCTTTGCAGTTCTTCCCATTCCAACTATTTACATTATAAGAAGAGATGGAAATGATGTAAACGAAAACTTTACTAATAACTCATCACTTTTTATCGAAAAATAGTATCAAAGAAAGCTTAATTTAACTTTTGTTATAAACATAAATTGTGTTCTAAAACATGAATTATGACAGAAATAGAAAAACTCGAACTGCAAGAAATTGAAAGATTCAAAGCACTGTTTTCTTCATATTATATGGATTGCCTCGCAAGGACTTACATGTAGATTTACGAATCGTTCATTAAAGAACTCGAATCTAAGCCTCAGAAAAGGATTCGATCCTTATTAATTCATCCATACTTTGGCCATTTCAAATATTTATTTATACATATACTGTTTCCTTCAGGAACCACGAAGGCCAAATGTACTATGTCCTTGAACACTTGAATTTGAAAACTAAGAAATGATTGCCAAAATGCCATCAGTTTTATCAAAATTTCAATTAACCCAATTTCACATATACATAGACAAGCTCATAGTTTACATATGATGGATGTATAAATGCATAATAGAAATACAAAAATACAGGAGTGTAAGATAGAGGAGGACCTGTTTCTTTTTACGGGTAAGGTGCCAAATGCGCCAGCACATGTTCTCTAGCCTGGAACTACGTTCCCTGGTATTCCGGGTGGCAACAACTTTGATCCATGTCCTATGTAAATCAGTCTCATCCACACCTGTCACCACCTCTTCAACGAAGTACTTTGTTGGATTGAAATGACCTCTGTCTCTCAAATTCACGGTTGCTGGCTTTTGCTCCTCGATGGCTGCTGCTCCACTGTCTAATATTGCTTCCAAGTACCCGTTTATCCACTCGTTCCCTGCCATTCTTTTCCTTCACTTTCTCCAGAAAGAAGGGAACTTTTGTTTTTCTACAGCTTTCTTGGATCCTCTTGAGCTAAGAAAACAAGGGTTTTTTTTTTTTTTTTTTTTGTGCTTTCCAGTATCAAAGGAGTAAAAGGAAAACTTAACAACAGAACATGAAGATTTTCTTTTGTTTCAGGCTCAAGGAAAGGGTTTTTTTTTTTTTTTCTTTAACTTAAAACTAAAAAACAAAGGAAAAAAATGCAAAATTTTGCATTTGCAGCTGAATTAAAAACACTAGCAAAGCACATATATAATCTTGGAAAAGAAAAAGGAAATACTTAAAAGGTGTTTTGTCTTAGTTTTTACATTAAAATGCAAATGAAAATGTGGAAAGGGTCTTATGAGAGAAGGAAATGAGAGGAACCATTCTTTAACCAAGAGAGAAGTGAAGGAGGGAAGGAAGAGAAGAGAAGGGAGGAGGGGTAAGGGGAAATGAAAACATGGCAGAGAATGGTGTGGATCAAGTGATAGTGACAAGATTTTGCATGGTCTTCTTCCACAGTCGTGATGCAAGGTGTCTGGGTGGGATTTGTTTTGTTTTTTCACGTTTCCAAGGATTTTGTCCGCTTCCCAATGCGAGGTTTGCTGCTCTTTTCCCTTCGAAACTCCGGAGTAGTTGAGGAATGCCAGGGGCAGACGTATTTACCATTTCCCTCCAAGCTCTGCAACAAGCCACGTCATCTCATCTTTTCATCTCAAAACTGGGAACCCAAATCTTCTTTGATGCGGTAAGCCTCGTTCCCAAGTGGCCAAGTCCCATTCAAGCAATCTATATGATCAAAACGTCCCCCTTGCTATTACATTGGCGATTTCTAATAGACTTACTAATTTAAAAGATAACACGACTGATATATGTATAGAAATATACGAAAATGAAATAATTTAAAATTTTAATAAAAATTATAAATAAATTTAATAAAATTATAAAAATATATTTTTATATTTTTATATCGATATAAATTATAATACGTAATTTTTATATAAAATATGAATGAATATATAACTATTAATATTTTATATAATATAAATTATTAAATTTATTTTAAAAAATAAAAATGCTGTCATTGTTTTCTCAATTAGTGTTTCTTTTCATTTTTGTCTTATGAATCCCTATAATATTATAAATATAATTAAAATAAGTAACTTTATGAATGTACCATATAATATAAATGTTTATGGACTAAGAGACTCAGTTGACACTTTAAATATTTAAGCTTTTATTTACACTTTGATTCAATCCAACTATTTATTTTATATTTTATTATTAAAATATTAGTATAAAAATATTTTTAAATATATTTTATAATTAAAATTAAATAATATATTATTATTATTATAGTAATATCTTCAAATCAAATTTTGAATTGAATTTTAAAATCCATACTTAAAGTTCTCAAATTTTAATTAATATAAACATATAAATTTATATTTGATACATTATTAATGTATAAATTTATATATGATCAATAAATTACATATTATTATTTTATTAATAAATATATATCAATTTTTAAAATAAAATTTAAAAAAATTATTATTAATAAAATGGTATTATTAGATTTATCATCTGTATATATTAATTTTAGAAAAAGAAACCTCATTGTTATGAATGTGATGGCACTTTGAAAAAAAAAAAAAAGATTGGAATTTGATTGGCAGATTCTACTTGTTGGATTTTGATTGTTGACCCATACATCTTCTGTTTAATAATCAATGCCAAGGTTCATGCATGTATCAATATCATGGGATTGATTGCGACAAAAGTTATAATCCCAATGACTACTCAAAAGGACACCGAAAAAAGGTATAATATTTTTATTTTTATATTTTTCCCTTATAACAAAAAGCATCAATGGATTTTTTTCAAATTAGGCATATTTTCCTCTCTACATAGGTTGATAGCTTACATGTTTGAATGAGAATTTTGATAACATTTCCTTTTTGTGTTCTTTGGAATGAAACATTTCATCTGATTCTTTTAATTTTATTATCAATTATTTTAAGTTAGATGTTCATATTAAAATTTAACGGCTCGAATATTCATATTACTTGCAATTATATACTTCTTTCATCCTATATTGTTTATTATGTATTGATTTGTGTAGAATTAAAAAAAATAATTTTAATATATTTAATATTAAAATTTAATTTTTTTTATAAAATTAACGTTTCATGATTTTTAATATTAAAAAGTAAAAAAATTAAAATATAATTTTAAAATATAAATAAGTAAAAATAATTTTAAAATATAAAAAAGTAAGTTTTAGTTGATCAAAAAAGAAAATATGACATAATTTTAAGATATCCTAAAAAAAAAAGATAGATAAAGAAAATGGGATAGAGAAAGTATATACTTTCTGGTCAAAGTATCAAATAATATATGATCAAATATTTTTTGAATCTATGTATGAAATGGAACCAATATCACAAAATTATAAAAAAAAAAAAGAAAAAAATCATAAATATTTTTTTGAATATCATGATCAGAGTCACATGACATGCAATGCATTTAGCCAACCAAAACTTAAACAAGAGACTGTCAAATCATGTGAAAGTTGATCATCTTTTTCTATTAAAAGCCAATGTCTTTCCATTACATAGCAAAGGGTGACAATTCATGTTACTAAAAGTTTTATCCATGTCTACTATCCAATTGCTATAATTTTAATTTTGTTTCTTATCTTTGTATATGAAAAAGACCTATTCTTTTGTAGTCTATTAAACAAATTTTATTTTATTTTTATAAAACAAAGCTTGAAAATATGAAAAAAAAATTATAAATGTTGAGATTTGAATTTTAAATTTGTTGGAATGTTACATCTTAAAAATATCTACGTGAACCAACTAAGTTAAATATAAAATTTTATTTGATTATAAGTTTATTTTGCCAATGTAATCAATTATGTATATGGGTAAGTTTGTTAAAGTGTTGGTTTATTCAAAAGTAGATTTGTCAATTTAAAATACAATATGAATATGATATTAAAATATGATACGAAAGTAATACGATTTAAAATTTTAATAATAACATTATATGAACTTAACAAAACTAAAAAATATATTTTATATTTTTGTGTTGACACAAATTGTAACATACAATTTTCGTATAAAACATGATATAAATACATAAATTTTAATATTTTATATAACATAAATATATGAATCATCAAATCTATTAAAAAGCAATTCAAGGTCAAAAGAGTATTTTTCTAACTTTTTTTTTTATTTTGGATAAAAAAAAAGATTGTAAACATTTAAAGTTGGAAGAGCAAAACATGTGAATGTTAATAATATGATTAATTCCTTTTTTTTTTTCTCTATTTGAATTATGCAAAAGTTTATGGCAATAGAAAGAGACATCATCATCTCATGTCTTCTATTTTGCCTTAATAAATGAAGCCTATTTCACACAAGTTCCTTTCCAAATGTTATCATTTTTGTATTATTTCTTAGAATTGAGAGTACTAAAACAATTTTCATTATTTTTCTTTGTTGAGTTCAATGTATCCATTGTACTCCTCAGCTTGCTTCCAAAAAAAAAAAAAAAAACAATTGGGATTGCAAGTCATGACAAAGGTTTATTTATGCCTTGTGTCATTTTCAATTTTAAGCATAATTTATTTAAATTTAGTAAGATTTAAATTTTGATCACCGAAATTAAAAGTTTAATATTTTACTGATCTTATAGGATTTTTGAATAAGCATCACTTAATTTTATGACACTTTCAATTTGTTATAAAAAAGGATAAAAAAATTTGCCTCTCCTAAGTGATGAATTATTCAAAAGTAGGGCAGCCATGTTAGTGTATTATTTTTTTATAAAATAAATTTTATTTTTTAATTAGTAAATGCAATAGTATTTATTCTATAAAAAAAGAATGCACTAAAAAAATACAGAAATAAATCGATAAAATCACATAATTCTAGGTTTAAAATGAACTAAGAAAAAAATATATATGACATATCTCGTATCGTAACAATAGATCATATAAATAATAAAATTAAAATAATATCAATTTATAATGTTAAGATTTTTTAATGAAATTATAAGTATAGGTTATAATCATAAACAAATATTACGTAACTGAATGATCAAACAAACAAATCAATTAATAAATTAAAATATAAAAAAATAAATTCAACATAAATTAAAACAAATTTATACACAATAATACTTAAATTTAGAACACATGATTCTAAAATCTCTTCTTTACCACTAAATTAAAGTTTCATTGGTACAATATTAAATTTTTAAAAGATCATAAAATGGAATCAATAAATTTAAAAATAATATATAATTTACTGTTACTTTCGTATTCTTTCAATAAATTAAGGAGAAATTTCTGAACTCTTTTTGCATGTTATCACTATCTCATTTTAATTGAAAAAAATTAATGATACTTAATTTGTTAAATGCTATAATTTTTATTAAAATTAAAAAAATTAACATATATATATATATATATATACACGCGCGCGCGCGGGCGCCAGACTTTAAAAATTTTTGGGGCACCATGGCCCCTTCTAACAAGCCATGCGCCGGGAGAAGTGAAAAATATGACTACCATTGTGGTTGGTGAGAGAAGCCATTATAAGGTAGATTTGAAATTTTTAAATATATAATATAATATAAAAATAATGTGAAAAATGATATGATTATAATATGATTTAAAATTTTAATATAAATTATAAATAAGTTTGATATATTAATATAAATTATAATATAATTTTTATATCTTATATCTATTTAATATAAAATAAATATAATATAAATATATAAATCATATCAAGCATGTAATGGTTACTTTGTCTAATTTATTTATTCATGAATTTTATAGTATAATTAAGATAGTATTTTTGAATTTTATCGATAATCGTTTGTTAAAATCATATATAATTTATGATAATTTATTTTAAATTATTAAATATAATATATTTTATCATGATTTAAGAAATTGAACAATTTATTTAAAAAAAAAATTAGATAGCATGTTTGTCCGGAAAGTAACGGTACTATTGACAGACAAACATGCCATGTAAAAAATTTTATATGGAATTTTATGTTAGAGCCTAATTTGTTCATTTAAGATAAATAAAAAAAATTATAATATATAAAATTATAAAATAATCTCTCGTGGAAGAATAATGAAAAAAGTTTGTAGATAGAATTGATTGATTTTAAGAGGAGTAAATTCAAATTGTTTAAAATTAAAGATATTATTAAATGTTGTTTCAATATCATTGAGATATGATCTAAAAGTTTTTTTTTTTTTATAAATTTTATTATTGTTACATAATCTTGAATTTTTATAAAGTTTATTAATTATATTAAAATTAAATTCACTTTATACATAATTATGTAACTGTGCATTATAAAGTTTTAAAACTATTTGATTTTAAATCATATGCATTTTCAAGATAATTTTAACTTAATAATATTATTTATAATTTAAATTTTAACGGTATTTATTTAACTCCATATTTTTACGAAAAATATTTATTTAAATATATATATATATAAATTTATTAAAATTTATTCAAAATTTACATACTTGATTTATGTAACCAAATTTTTTAATTTTTTAATATTTTTAATAAAAATTTACAAATTTTACTTAGAAACTTCGTCTAAATCTTTTCTTCGGTCAGATTGACTATTGGTGAAAGGTCTGCTTCCCTATTATGTATCTACTGGAAGACCCCTAAGGCATCTCCCTTCAAAACAATCTGGCTAAATCCTCTATCAGCTGCAAATTCTAAAGCCCTGCTTGCTTCTAATGCCTCTAATATTTGCTGGATCCACATAGCTATTAACTCTCATAGATAAATTCTCCACGAACAGCCCTTGTTCTGTCCCGAATTACAATCCCGATTCCTCCTACCACCTCTCGACTATTTAGCGCCATCTAAGTTTATTTTCACATGGTTTCCTATAGGCCTTTTCCATTTCATCTTCTCTGTGTTGTTCCTTTTTACCGTCTCCCCTTGACACTGGTGATATTCCTCCAAGTATGCCTTTCCAGAGGAAGCTATCATTTGACTGCTTTTATGCACACTGTTTTTTACCACCTCATTACGGCTTATTCCAGATAGCCCAACAAATTATCACCCCCTCTTCGAAAGTTTTGTTATCAACAGACCACACCGTGAATCCAGGTCCTAACATCCTGTAGATTGTCTCCCTCTCAGTCTTTCTTTTGCTTTGCACTTTTCCGTACTTCTGCTGGAAATATGCAATCCTTTATTGCATGCAAGGAGGATTCGTCTTCTTGCTTGCAGCGTGGAGAAGTAGCTTGTTTCACCATTTTCCTTTTGTTCAGATTCTTATACACCGAGAGAATATCATGACAAAGCCTCCAACCAAACACTTTGACTTTGTTGGGAATATTCGCCTTCCATAATCTGTTCCATGCTATGCCAGTGGACATGCTTCCATGCAGTCTGTCATCTTGGTCACTTTCCACATGCAGCCATCTATTAATTGTCGAATGATAACCACATCGCACACTGTAGGAGCTATTCTTGGAATAGTGCCATATCAACACATCTTGTAAGCCGAGTCTACTGATTGGTATAGCTCTGATGTCCTTACTTTAGGAGGAAATAAAAGTCCTAACTTCTCCAAGTCCCATTGCATCGTATGCTCATTCATTAAATCACTTACCTTAAGGTCAGGGTCAGTGATGTACCCTTTGGAGCTGGTATGAATCTTTCTGACGTTGGTATCCACTTATTTTTCCACACCCTTATATGTTGACCATTGGTAACTCTCCATCTCAATCCCTCTTTCAGCACCTTTTTCCTTGAATAAATGCAACGCCACGAGTACGACGGCTGGGAACCCAGTTTTGATGCAATAAGGAACGTGCTGTTCGAGAAGTATTTGGCCTTCAGAACTTTATAGACTAAGGAGGATGTGTTCAGCGTGAGTCTCCATCCCTGTTTGGCTATTAGAGCTTTATTAAACAGTTCCATAACTCTGAAGCCCATACCTCCATACCGTTTCCCTTTACACATTTGTTTCCAACTTATCCAGTGTATACCCCTACTAGCACCACTTTGTTTCCACCAATAGCTACACATGGCACAGCCTTTTTGAGAGAAGAAAGCATGACATTGCATATGAGGACATTGATTGCAAAACTGCCTTTGTATAGATCTCATTTCCACCTTGTGATATCCATCTCCAGCTCCAGCTTTTCGTTTCCAAAAATCCACCACCTCTTCTTGTGTTACCCCGATATTCTCCCAAGCCAATTTCTTCCATTTTGTTTTTTGAACCTGTCTTGTTCCCAAGTTCACCCTCCTGCCCATTATTTCCCCTCCCCTTAAATCCTCTCTCTCCCATTTAGCCTCTCTTGTCCATTCCTTCCGTTTGATTCATCCTCTCCTTAATTTTCTATCGTGACATACCCCGCTATCAGATGATTTGTTGTATCATCTTTCCTGCCAAGTTCATTCTCACTCTTGGCCATATCACCACTTCCATTCCATGATTTGACTTTAAAGTACTTACTAACTTATCAAATATTCCTTGTATTGGTACCTCACTTATTGCCCCTGATCCCACCTTACCACCAGTTTTAATGAGCTGATTTGTCCCTTCTAGATTATTTCTAGTGGCACCCATGCCCGCATGAAAATAACTGGATTTTAGATGTGGTATATCCTGTCTTCCTTATTCAGCTGGCCTGTAATCTCGCCATATATTGAGCCTCAATCAAATTTGTTATGGATAGTCCGGACCCATAATCTGTTTCCTTCCCCTTTTCCAGCATAGTTTCCTTATCCATATCGTCATCCATAGGCAGTTTCCTTGCATTACCCTTGCCGTGGATCGTCGCACCCTGCTGCCTCCACGGCTGAAACTACCCTTTTGAGAATGAGTTATCGTGTTTTCCATATTAATAATTTGACCTCATTTTCCGCCATTGTCCGGCAGCCAGTCGCCGTATTGCTTTACCAGTTGGTTATCGGTTTCTGATCCCTACGTTTCACATTCATCTTCAGTATAGCATCCCACATACATAGCAGAAAGTTGGTAACCTTTCGTAGCACAGTCTGCCCCATACATCTTTTCTCTCATTCCCAGATGCCATTAATACAGCTCTGCGTAGCGGTTTTGTTATATCAACCTCGACCCTCACACGCAGGAATCTTGACCAACCGCCCGTCTCAAGGCTAGCATCTACGGCTTTAAGAGAATCCACTTTCTCCCCAATACGTATGGCATTCTCCTGGTTTCTCATGCCAAGTGGTAAGCCATAGACACGCACCGAGAATAATGCTTTATTGAAAACTTAGTCTTCTAGTCTTAGATCCCCATTGAAATCTTGAAACAGTATCATCTTTTTATCAAAAGACCATGGTGAACCATCAATGATTCTTTTCTTGTCTGCCAGCGTTTGAATCTTAAAAAGAAAGAGATTTTCCTCTAGATCTAAAACTTCTACTGCATGGGCTAGCCTCGATATCACCTTCAAGGTCCCTTCATGGCCTCTTTGTTGACAGAGCGCTTTGTAAGTAGTTCCCTACTAGCCAATTTCTCTCAGCCTCAGCCATGACCCCCGTTTTTGATTTCTCTGACACAACCCTGTCTTTCTCTTCTTCTGTTAAGTTTAGATGTTTCCACAGCCCCTCAAGTTCATCCTCCATATTCCTGCTGCAACTGAAAGAAACCCCCTCCCTTTACTCTGGTCACAAAGACTAAATATGCATGCATACATGCATGTATATAAAATGCCTGTGAGGATAGTCTGCTGTGTTATCTGGTAAACTTACTTTAATTTAGATCATAAATACAGATCTAATGTGCTTGTCACTTTTTCCTGCATGCGTGGATGACATCATAGACTGCTGCAACATAATGTTAATTCCTATCTCCATGATTATGTATTTATTTGCGCTATGTACATGACATGATACTTGCAAAGCTAGTTCTTGGCAATCAGAAGATTATATTTTCCCAAACTCAAGCTATATTTATGACTTTGTCGACGAGAATGACCCATTATTGTTACAAGTATATTATTCTCGCCAATCAGAAGATTATCCTCTATCTTTATAATACCATGGTGGTCATAAAGTACTAAGCAGCTAGCTGGAGAAAAAACTTTAATCTAAATCCTGCTTACATATATTGGTTATCCTTAGTCTAACTTTGTTTTCTTTTGCATCTTTTTGTGGGAGGATAGTAGTAGCTGGATATTCCTTCTTTTGTTAAGAAAGGATACATAGCAGGGAAGAAAATATCAAAGAACAAGAGACCATCACGCTCGGTACTGCTCTCTGCTCCTATAATTACACCCTTTAAGGGAAGAAGACACATCTTTCTTTAGCTTTTATTTAAATGTTTTGAATAAATAAATTTTTTTATAATCTGCTTTGATGTTGAATTGCCATTTGCAATTGTCTTTGATTTTTTTCTTTTTTTTTGCCTGACATAAACGTTTCAATGGGGGTTTTGCCCACACTTGATTCTAGCAGCTTCTTTCCCACACTTGAGCAATCCTATTTTGCTTTATAGAGCTTAATTGTAATTTTAACGTTTTCTCTGTAATTGTAATTAAACTATCCATTTCTGTTTTCTAATATGTTTCATCGTTGTTTTTTGTGTTACTGTTTAGGCATGCTTTTGAAGATGGTTACCTCTAAGCTAGAAAGAAGGGAAAAGAACGCCTCTGCTGCTGATGGTGTTGTAATTTGAAGGACCCGGTTTGAGCCTATGGAAGGACGACTAAACTGAGTTCCAATTGGTGGCAGAGAGAACCACTAAACGTAGCAGTAGCAGTACCAGCAGTGGCCGTGGTGGTGAAGTATGTGGGGATGAGGGTCCAAGAAGGAACGGACAAGGGCTCAGTAAGGAGTTTTGTGAACTTCGTTGGAGCGAGGATTTGGAATGTTTGGGGCCAATGAAGAGGTGGGTTTAACTTCAGCCTTCTCCTCTCCATAAGAGAGAAAATTTTACTTATTTATTTATTTCAAGCACTTTTACATTGTAAAAATGGGTGGTTTAATCTTGAATCATCATGTTTTTGTTGTTCTTGAAGCAACCTTTTAATAAAGATTTTCTTGTTATCCACCATTTTCTAGCTACCATATTCGGATGAGTTATAAACTTATGATACGTGGAAACCAGGATAACAAATTGATCTTCTTTTGCACTGTAAAACAAATTTGTTTATTCTATTCTCTGTGTTTCTTACATTTTCCTTGTATTTTCCTTGGGATTTTCTGATCTTTTTATGCATGTCAATATTTTTGGGATTGAAATTGGATTCTGTTAAACGATTGGGAGGAGCAGGAATTCGGTTATCAAAACTTAGATGTGGTTAAAAAATGAAATGACAAACCACAAAGCAATACAGTATCTTGTAAAGCCAACTCTCACTCATTTTCCTCCCCCAGAGATCCAATCAGAACAAACAAAACTAAACTTTACCCTCAACTATGAAAGCATTCAACAATGAATATTCAAATCCACCTCACCAAGCAAAGATGCAGCAAACTGTTAATAAGAATGGCACTGTTAATAGCAAACATATATTCCAAGCATAAAAGATAATAATTAGCAGAAGTTTATCATGTATCTGTTAAATATGATCACAATGAATTCTCCAGAGAATAAACATGCTTAAAATTTTCAGATGCTTATCTGCAAACCTCCTCATTGTGTTAGCAAAGACGGATGATAGAAAATCTATTTGTGAATTAATTTAATCCATCTAAACCAAAACGAAAACAACTGCTAGGGTTCAGAGACCTGATAGCAAATTTTGATACTGTTCTACCAATGATAATGGATATATTTTCTAAGCCCTTTCATTTCAATCTCCAACTCATCCTTGTCCTACCAGCCTTCACAGTGTTTCTTTCTTACAGAAATACTGTCATTGGATTTCACTCCAAATGAACCAAGGGTGCCTTCAGTCATGTAGTTGGCCATTCATGTCATTGCTACATTGCCTTCTAAAACTCTTCTTCCGTCTATAAGGCTATAACTGATTTGATTTTCAATCCCATAACTCAAGAATTTAGTCATTCTCATAGCAGATTCATAGCTAATGCTAGTTAACATAAACACAAGCATCTCAGAGCAGCCCGAGGGAACTCACCCACACCTTCATGCCTCCAACTATTCCATTGTCATTCGTCACAGTGATAGTAACTAATAAAATTTTTCACACAAGCAAAGAGACTGAAAACATAAAAACAATGATTATGTTGCATAAACAAACATAAAAAAGTGGACTTCTTGTTCTTGTATTTCATTTCAGGGTCCACAAAAATCACTGCTTCCCAAGCGTTCTAAAAGAGTCTGCAGCTCTTTTGCTCTCACAACTACAATAAAACAGGGAAAGGTTTGATGTAAAGGAATGGGAAACGATAAAAACAAAGCAGAACAAAAACATTGGTATAATCTTGAGTGAGGAAGATGGTTTCAGTAAACTATCAAACATGTTCTTGAAGACAAACTAAACAACAGGAAAACCAACAGTTATGGGTCGGCTCAGACAGACACAACGACGGCAACAATCTTGCTATTCAGATAGATTGAGCTACAATTACTACACCATGAATTAGCAAATTTAGCAATAATACAATTCAATACACTCATCCCATTCACTCATACCCTGAGAATCTGGAGCTTGGTGGAGAAGGCAATGGCAACCCAATCAGGCTGGGAAGACGACCATTGTAACTGCTCGATTTCAGCCCCAGCAGTGTAGGCAAGAATGGGGTCAAGCCCGCCCTCCACAGGCTGACCCATGGAGGACAGGTCCCAAATCAAGGCCTGGGCATCATCCCCCGCGGTGCAAATGTGGCAGGAGCTGTGGGGAGCCCAGGCAATGGCATTGACGCTTGAATGGTGCCTCTGCAGCTCAACCACCGGCAGTGTTGGGAAGCGGATATCCAAAACAACCACCTTGGAACTATCCATAATGATGGTGGCCATGTACCTGGGGTCCTGCTTGTTCCACCCCAACCGGACAAGAGGCGTATCGGGCTCCGAGCTCTCATAAATGATGGTGGAGTGCTCTTTGTCACGCAAGTCGAAAACCCTAACGGAACCATCAGCAGAGACGGAAGCAAAAACACCAACGCCGCCCCAGGCGATATCATAAACCTCCTTGTCATGGGCGATAAGCTGGGTGTCCACAGTCTCCCGCTCTATATCCCATATAGTGCAAGTTGTGTCGATGGAGGAAGTGCCGATGCGCTTGGGCTCCGCTTCGTTCCAGTCGAAGGACGTAAGAGGGCCGCAGAACTCACTGTTCTTGTTGCCGTTAAGGACGGACTTAAGGTCGACGCGTGAATGGTCATCGGAGATGCGCCAAATCCGGAGGAAGTCGGAGGAGGTGGCGAGAAGGTCGGGTTTCTGACATTCCTTGTCGGGAATAAAGATGGTCTTGGTAGGGGGATAAGGGTGGTCGAAGGATAGATTCGGGTCGGAACGGATCTCGCCATTGGAGTCGTCCAGCTGGACGATCTCGAGCCGGTTTGGGAATTGCTCAAGCAGGCTGGCGATAGCAAGGCGGTACTTCTTGTCGCGGCGGACGCTCCAGTTCATGGCGTAGATGTGCCAGGGGGCCTCGTATGTATATATCTCGGATCGCTTCTGCTGCTCGTCAGAACCCTCCGGGTTGGGATCGCTGCTTGCGCCCATCTCCTGCCGCCACTGTCTTTCTTTTCTTGTTCCTAGCCGACACCACAGAAAGATTGGTTTAAATGAAGATCATAGAAGATAATGTGGTCCAATTTGCTTTCTGTTAGATGTGGACTTTTTTCGATAAAAGTTGGTATTTTTTTGTAGATATCATATATAATATTTATATTATAATATTCATCAAAATTTAATAAAAATGTTATTTTTTTTTATATCGACATATAAGATACTTTTTAATTTAAAAAAATTTATAAAAAATATATTTAAAAATTATTTAATTATTCAAAATTTTTAAATTTAAGTGAAAGATCAATTTAATTATTTTTAAATTGTTAGTAATAAAATTTGAGTAAAATACTAATTTTTTATATTTTAATATGATTATAAATTTTTAATTTGTATTTTATTATTATTTTTAATTAATTTTTTTTATTTTTTTAAATATATCTAAAAAAATCAAGTATAAGTCATCATCCTAATCCATTTGTAAAATATAAAAACTTCACCCTGAATAAAATAATTTTTTTAATATATTTTAAAAATATATATCACCCAACTAATATGTAAAATCTAAAAATTTTACTTACAACAAATTATATAATTCTTTTTTTTTTTTAATAAAAAAGTACTTAGATGTTATTTTACCTTTCTGTTTTACTGCCAATGGATACTATTTTGCCTTCTTGTTTAAGTAAGTCAAAGAAGTAAGATTTTTGAAGAGAATTAATAACAACTAGGTGAGTCAAATTAAAGAAGTATGATTTTTGAAGAAAATTAATAAATTATAGATGAATATTTGTGTGTTATTGCAGGTCAAAACTTTTTATTTTATCAATAAAAACATGAAGCTCAAACCATCTATTTCGGTAAGAACAATATAATTTTTTAATTTCGTATGTAAGATTTAAAAAATATAAATATATTATTCTATTTAAATTTGTTCATAAGTCAGACAGTTCGTCTAATTTTAAAAATTTATCTGAAAATTTAAAAAAATTTAGATATAAATATTAAACTATTTAAAAAAATCCGAATAAATAAATGAGATTTAATAAAAAAAATAATCGAATTTAAATTTTACTTTTTAAAGTTCGGATTTAACCTCATTTAAAAATTAAAAAATATTTTTATTATAATGAGATAAGACCCATTTATTTTAACTTTTATAATAGATAAGGCCATTTATTTTATTAGTTACAATAGGATAAAATTTAATTTTTCTTTATACAAAGTATTAAAATAATGATATAATTTTAAATTACATTCAATCAAATTAAATTAAATCTAAACTCAAATGACTTATAAATTTAATTAAAATTAATTAAATACTAATTTACAAAAAAATTATTTTTTTAAATTTTAAATATTAATATTTTAAGTAGATTTAAATTTTATTATTACATGTAAGAATAAACTTAAATAAAAAAGACCTGTAAAATCAGAGCGAACAAAACTTAAACTTACATAAAATGCTAAAATATCATATCAAACTCAACCCGACCCGAAACCCATGAGCAACTCTAATTCTATTAACTCTCACTATTGGCTTTCTCTGATCAAAAGACATGTCATGATGATCCCAAGGTTATCAATTTCCTGAAATTCTGATGAAGCTACCCAGTCTTATTCGTTCCTCAGGTACAAAACTATTGCATTAGTGTTGACTTGATGCCTGATCAAAGACTTGGCTTATGATTTTGCATGCAAAATTCTGTAAGCAATTTGAAACAAAACTCTGAAACTGCACGCAACCAATTTTATCCCACATCCAGATTTTCTAATAAAGTATTGTTAGAGAAAGAAGCAGGAAGAATCATGTTTATTGCGTTTTGATTGTCATAGTATCAACCATATACAAGTGATTTACAACATAAAAACAACATGAGTTTGTTGTCTCAAATCCAGAATCCAGGTCTATTCAGACATAAGGTTTAACACATGATTCCATATGGTACATCATTTGCTTCATGGAAGCATTATTCAGAAAACCAGCATGCACATGTAAGCTGGAGAACCCAACAGAGGAGGATTGAGCAAGAAATTTTATGCAAATGATGCAAGTGAATGCTGAGCACAACTGGTTGGCTACAAATAGAGGTGGTTTCCAGTCAAAAACAATCTTCATTGCACCAGCTGCTTGTCAAATTAGAGCTGGGAGACTCCAATAGTTGATGATGACACACATCTTGCCTGAACTGCTAATGTCTTAAGAACACCTCGGCATGGGTCACCTCCAAACCCGGAGTTTGAAACTTCAATAAAACAACTGTTTCTTCCCTCACAAGCCTGCAAAAGTTGGAAAAATAGTATTCAATGGAAAAAAGGGCAAAAACCTAAAATTATAGATATTTGAGCAGCATTCAACAGTAAAACGAGTTAACACTAGCAAAAATTTCATATGAATTTACAGAACTATTGTGAAAGAGTGTTTTCCTCCATGACAGTACCTTTTGTTCCTCAGACTGCTCTAGATTACTTAAAATATACAATAGAGGTTCCAACGATGAAAGGACCGCAGAAAAGGTGATTGACATATTAACTTTCCGGAAAACAAAAATAAATTATTTATATATATATCTGATGGACAAAGGTAGCTTAACGCTATGATTTTCCAGGGTTCCATTTGAGCCAGCAGTTGCACTAGTTCTGGAAGAGGCAGGGTCCACTTAAAAACCCAAGAAGTAGGTAAAGGGAAACTAATGCCTATTTCACTCAGTTCAATAAGTTGATCTACATTATTGAAGCTATCAGCACAGAAAAAGCTCCAAGAAAAATGTTTTCAAGGTACATAATGTATGTGTGCAAAACTACAAATGCATGCATATTGTCTCATTGATGAACTTAATAAAGCTTAGTAATAATACTAGCCATTTTTCAGCAGTTTCCATGTCTGGATATGTCTTCCTTTACTAGCTGTTAGGAGGAATGAATATGTATCTCTAATGAATATTGATGTATCTTAAAACGACTTCAACCAAAGTGGCCACATTAGCAGCAAGCGGAAACATCCAGCCAACCTCAGCATGGACACAATGTGTTTATATACTTCCAACTCTCTTTCACATTGTAATTATATATTTTTCAAGAAAATATTGATCAATTACCAGAACTTTTTAAACACATATAACTTTTTTTAGGTAAACATATATACCTTGGAGACCACAGACACTGAATTTGGTGAGTGACAATTGCCTTCAGAAAAGTTCTGGCAGCTGCCATGGGGAGTTCCGTAGCTAGCAAATTCTATGGAGGAGATTATATGCCCATCTTTGCACTGCAAGTGAACTTCTGGTCTCATATCATTTATGGAGACTTTTCCATCAATAACATCTGGATGGAGCCATTGCTGAAGAGGTTGATAGTGGGACTCAGACACTTGAGCACAGAGAATTCGTGGCACACGCAATTTGACTGAAATATCAAATGGGTTCCCACCAGTTTCTTCAAATATCACAAGTAAATTGTTTGATTCCTGTAACCATGACCGTGGTACATGGTACCTGGTGATTGACCAAGAGCAAATGCATCATAAGGTGGAAGTAAAATGCCATTTTCCACAGCAACAATCCAATTTTGAATGCAGATAAATGATTAGATATACATGCAAGGCACTCAAATAGTAAGACAACATTTCATAGTGTGATAAACATTATATTAGATAACTTTCCATTGATTTACATATACTTCCAATGGAAATAATACCAGGTTTGAGTAGGCTTCCCACAATTTGTCCTGCACTTATTTGAATTATATGCTCCACGGTAATCACAGGTTTCTGGACATCCATCTTTCGGGGCAACCAGATTCCAGTATCTTCCAATATGTTGGCTGTTGACCCAAGCTTGGCCCTTTCCCATGCTTCCTAAATCAAGAGCAACAGGTTCTGTCCCATCAGGAGTATCAAAGTATGCCTGCTTGCATCGAGGATAGAAC
Organism: Durio zibethinus; assembly: GCF_002303985.1. The sequence goes on along the minus strand of NW_019168026.1, from coordinate 13,266,302 downwards.
AGATATATGTAAGTACACTTTTCTTCAAAGGAATAAAAATGAGGGGATATATGTCCTTTCTCAAAAATAAAAAGAAAATAAAAAAGAGATGATATACATTCAGGTACATGCAACAGGGGAACAAGTGTTCACCTCACCAGGAGCAAATTAGAAAAAGCAGGGTGCACCAAATTATATGCTACTAGTGAAAAACTTGTATATAAGAGACAAGCAGCGATGGTGGTTCCAATAATTTATTTTAAAAAACATGCTTTTCATTCCTCTCGTTTTTCGTTTCCCACCAAGGTAAGGTGATATTTCAAGCTGTTTTCTATCTTTCCTAAACTAGTTCAAAGAAGAATTTTTCTTCTTTCATTCCAATGCTAACTTTTGATCTTCACAGTTTTCCATCCTTCAGAAAAAGCTAAAACCTAAATGTCTATAATCAATTTAGGAGAAAAAGTCAAAAAGTCAGTAAAGTAGGATAACTGTAATACAGGAAGTAAGGAAGGAAAGAAAGGTTTCCACTATGGGGCTGGTTTGTGTTAGAGGAGCTATTTCAGAATGTGTTTCAGGAGCTAATGGCACAAAAATAGAAGACAAACAGACTACCTTTTAATTCTAAGCAAAAGCAGACTTAAGTCTTAGCACATTCCATCACAGAAAATGGAACATATTTTAATGGCCAATTTGGTATCCATGAATAAGAAAAACTTTCCTTTCAGGCCCAAAAAAAAAAATTGTAAGAAAAACCCATATTTCCAATTTATTGCTTCAAGGAGAGTTAAATGTCCAATAAATTGGATTAGCATGTAAGAATAAAAATGCTAATATAATTACAACTGTTCAAGGAATAGGTTTACCTTGTACCAAGTAAACGTGGAGGGAGTAGCATCAAGCTTCAATTCAGTCCATCCCGCCTTCTCATTTTCTTCTATGGTGAATATTTTCTGGAACTCACCCATCAGCCCAACCTAGAATCAAAATAATGCAACTTGTAACTCAATGTTTTCCTTAGTATTTTCTACCATCAAGAGAAAAAAGAACAAGAAACATCCAATTCATGAAATTCAGAGAAGATACTAACCACAATGAAGTTGTGCTATGAAAAGGTGACAGATATACAAATCAAAGTTAAGTTTAATGACCAAACATTGCCTACCGAGTTGCAACCATTTGAAATTAAAGATGTTCACATCCAAGACCATCCTTGAAACTTTGAGTTTCTATTAATCATAGATGCATTGGCTCATTTCACATTCAAAGAGAATTCGTGTATTAGCACAAGAAAAAATCAGGCAGGCATCAAGAGTCAAGACCATAAATTTCCAGATTGACATGACAATGTGTTATTAAAAAAGTCTAATGGCAATGAATACAAGGCTAGTAAGACTATTTTTTTTTCTTTCATGAAAGAGACTGTTCTAGCAGAGGAATTATTCAAGCAAGATTGTTCCCTTCCATCAAAATTTGTTTAAGCCAGAAGCCAAGTTCTCTTCTCTAGAAAGGATTAATACAGATCATTCATTTTTATAGTTAGACGCATGTGACTGTTTTATCAATTTAATACAAACAATGGAAGTACTAGAATCTGATTTTCCTCCACAAAATCAGATCTCTTTCCAGATTCAGTGACCTTCCAATTCTAAAGAACACGTTAAAAACTCAATTCTATATCTGTTCAATCCATCAAGAAAATATAGGATTTTATTTAACCTAAGGATACCCTTATTACTTGGCTTTAAGCAGTGTTGGGATAGACATGTTCAAAAGTACTAATATACCAGCATTAATTAATCTTGTGGTCTCAAGAGATTGTATTATAGAATATGTCAGCTTTTGATAATCCATGGTCTAATAAGATTAGATTCAATTTTATATAAAGATCAGCCTTCATTATGTTGATTGGTGGAAAAAAAAAGTCCAAATGGGTTGGGCGATGTTTGGCTACACATGCAGAAAAGCTACTTTGATTATGTAACAGGACAAAAACATATGATGCATTGTTAAAACAGACCCACGCTTATCATAAAAGGAGCTGGGGAAAAGACCATCTAATCTGAATAACAGAAGCGAGACACGCCACCTATTGGAACATAAAGCTTTGGCTTCTATGGACAGCGCAAACAGATTTTTTTGATAGAGAAGGAAAGAAAAATCTGAGCAATCAAGACAGATTCTTAGGAGCACAAAAGTTAGAGCTGAAAACCTTACTAAAAAAAATGCCTGTGGAGTAATCTGATTGGACATCAAAACTATGCCTGTTTTATTCTGGACAAATACAGTGGAATGTTTGAGCCTGATCCATCAAAATTTAGACAGACAAATGAAGCAACCAACATGCCCCTATATTATTGTAACAACTATTACCTCTTATCTAGTATAAAAAAGAGGTTTAAATTTAGCCAACATGCCCTTATATTATTGCTTATTATTTGTGTTTATTATAAAACATTCAAAATACATGAACAGCATCCTAGAAAAAGCCTAGAGTTAAAAAACCTACTAATATTTACTGAATAATCACGAAATGGATGAAGCAACAAATCAATTGTATGCGTATGCACAACGAAACAAAGAAAGAAAGGCTAGTTAGAACAGTTTTAAATCATAATCAAAGAGTTGACTAAAATTATTAAATACAGACCTGATAGGTCCATGAAGCCTCGGAGAGGTCTATATCCCCATTTTTAAATCCAGTAAGCTTAATTTGGCCTCTAATCCCAGCACCATCTTTCTCTAGAAAGGCACCATAGTTCTGTATCATCATTGCAAAATTTAGCAATGCGACATTAGAGATTCATAATCACCATTCCATTTGAGACAAGTTATTAAAAAATATATAAAATCGAGAAACCACTGAGACTAACAACATTGTGTCACTAAAGTGGCTAGAAATCAGTAAAACCGATTAGATCCAAAATATATTGCACATTACAAATGAACCACGGGCAAGAATCTGCTTCAGTACAACAGAATATGGTTCATGTGTATAAATCAGAAGAAGATAGAATTTTCAATGCTATCAAATTTTTATTTCTTTGTTGTGAACAATATGGAGCTGATCTTAAATTTTGCTATACCCCAACTTGCTAAACATTAGCACTCTGGAGAAACTTACAAACACAAATAACTTATGCAGGAACAGTTTCAGACACTAAATTAACATGTCCACAACACTACAAATACAATCTAGGCACTAAACCCTAAACACTAAAAGAAAATGACTTAAGTAGTGTGAACACCAGTTTTTACCTGCAAACCAACTGTCTGAGATAACAATATTAAATCACTGTAACCTTGCTGAAATTGAAGAGGCTGCACCACCTTGACCCAGTGACCACTTATGCTGCCTTCAATTCCAGAAGTAGTGAAAACTTCAGTTATGATAGGTACTCTAAACTTATAAAGACAACAAGAATTTCAATAAATGCATATTTTTAAAAGCAATACAGTATATAAATAGAGATTAAAGAGTGAGGGGCAGCGAGAAGAGAATTTCAGTCACTTGAATTTCAATAGATGGACATGCAAGCACTTGAATACAATCATAATGTGGGAATTTACCTATAAGCTGCCCATTAATAAATACCCGCAATACATCACGGATGCTATCAATCACAAGAGTGGGGCTAACTTGATTTTCCTCCCAAAATGCAATGTCTTCATCAGAAACATATATTCTACATTCCAGATATAGAATAAAGAGGCATCAACGACAATTTGAAAATAAATGGAAACTAGAAAGTTTAGTCAAGTGATTATCATCAGCAAAACTAAAATCAACCACTTTTGTGTCCATGCAAATAGTCAAATAAATACCATGCCCTTCCCCACCCGAAAAGAGATACATTAAGCTACTAATACTTTCAGCTCATTTGGGGGTCCCAAAATGTGATTCATTCATAAAAAATACTTTGTCTGTATACTGCATACTAACTAAAGTGCCTTAGTGAAATAAATTGTAAACTGTAAAGTTAAACATCAGTTTACTAATAAAGAGTTGAAATGAGTTGATTCAAGAAGAGATGGTACAATGAAAAAGATTGTAAACTATGTGAATAAAAGTTAGGCAAGGTGTAAGGTTTTTCTGACTTTGTTAGCTTTTTATTAGGGGTCAAAGGAAAGGAAGCAATCTTCTAAGTTCTCAAAAGTAGTGGATCCTGAATAAACCAAACAAAAATCTTTTTACTGCAAATATTTGGCCAATAGAATAATAAGAGACACTCAAGTGTCATTTTAGTCCTTAAAACAATTTGTTCTAAAAGGAAGAGAACTTAATAGAAACAATAACCATACAGAAAAAGGAAAGATGAATTAGGTTGGAGTAATAGAAGTGTAGACGATAGTTGACCTGTTTATATGCCACAGATAATCAGATGTATCCTTTGTCACATTCAAATGCTCCAACACACCTTGAAATGTAAAATTGTTCACACTCCATATACCTATTGGCTCATTTACAGACATCCATGTATCTGAGATACTGGAAACTTCATTTTTGGTCATGATTAGTTCAGGTGCAGATATTTTTGGAGATGGGGCATTGGCATCCTCTACCAGTTTCATGGAAGTTTGTGCTCCAACCTGTTTGGACATATGAAAGAAGAAAGAGGACTTATAAATATATAGAAACAAAAATTACGATTCCGCTGAGGCAAAAAAGCTTTAAATCAAGTTATAGGGAGAAAATTCAGTAATTTCAGCTAGCTCAAACCATCATTTTCATTCCATCTACATTTCTAAATGGAACTTGATTTGCATATACACAAAGTCTATTTCAATGACTGTCAATGACACATTAGTTCTTTCATCTAAGAAAGAAAATTGTTATTTGATGCTTCCCCTGGGTTTCCTTGCAATCTTTTAATTAACGACGACAACAACAACAACAACAAACTAAGCCTTATATCCTATTACTCTAGAGTCAGTTGTATAAAAGGCCGAAAAAGGAATCATGTTAAGTTGTAGTTTTGAATCTTCTTGAATAAAAAACAATCTTTTCATCTACTTCCTTAACTTATATCATCTTTTATTACTTGCATCCACATCTTTCATGGTTTACCTCTAGAAGCTTTGGTCTCTCTCAAATCTAGAAGCTCATTTCTCCTAATTGGTGCACAGATAGGCAATGTTTTAAATAACAAGAATGAAATTTCTTTTCAATTTACTCTATATCTCAACTGTAACTGTAATACAGATTTAAAACCTAATTTGTAGAAGCAAAGGAGTAGGTTTTTCTTAGCAAATGAGGGAAGAAGCTAGCTAACTCAAGCAGAATTCTCAGTTTGTTGTCAAAGCATACTATTTTAATAGAAGCTATGTGAACATGTATGTATGCCACGATTTAAGACAGAAAAGGAAGTGTCAATGGCAGCTTCCTGGTATTTACTAGAGAAGAATTTTTTACAGAAAATAATGTAAATGCATGTACTTTGTTTATGTGCAGATGTAAGTGGGAGAATTTTTAGTCCTCATAAATGGGAAATAATTCATAGAGGACTACATTAATTGGGTCCTGCATTCAAGATTAAGCACTCATTTTTAGCGATTAAGGCAGATTGATAAACAAGCATCAAAACAGCCATGTGTTTAATGCAGAAACGTTTCACTGATTCAGCATTCATTAAGAACTCAAATTTCTAAAGTTGGAAAGCAAACCTTTGCTGTGTTGAATGCTGTGTTCCTGCAGTCAGGTAAAATGCTCACAGACCATGGTGGCAAAGAGTATGATTTACCACGGAATGTTACAGTTGCTGCTTTATGCTCATCAATATTTGCAAGAAATGCAGAGCACGTGCTTTGACTTTCCGAAAGAGTAGTGTTCAGCCCATTAGTCTGGGTATTGTCCCAGTATACATGTGCCTACATGTGGTTACTGACTGACATTAAACCAGATGTAAAATTAAAAAAAAAAAAAAGAAAAAAAATCCAGAAAGGAGGAAACAATTTCAGTTGAACAGTATAATATGATAAAACATTTGCAGAAACAAAGAAGCTTCCTCAATGGCTTTTTTTTTCCTTGTCTATATGTATTAGCCAAAAGGATGTTGGTAACTTTTATGCTGCAGTACTAGTATACGGTAACATTCAAGCTTCACCCAAGTGCAACCTTGTGAAGCAAAATTGTCTCAGATGTCTAGTGACTTATTGATGAGAGATATTTAAGTGGAACATTTGGCCAGTTGACCATCTGTAACCATTTTCTTCCATGAAATTCTTTAACCAGAACATGTTGGACTGGTGGTGGCAAAAGCTGACCCCAATCAAACAGCCCATCCAATTCAACTCAAAACCCAATACAAATAACTGATCTCTATCTCTAGCAGAGGGAAGGGCAAGAAAAGAAAAGACAAAAAAAAAAAAAAAGCTTACTAAGAAAGGTAAATAATCCAAAGTGGGTCTGCCTTAAACTAGAATGACTCCAATCAGACCAACCCACCTTATTGCCACCTTTAGCAAACAATGCAACCTTACTCCACTGAGAACACTACTAGCTGCAAGCTGATGTAACTTGCATGCAAGAACAAGGTATATTTCTTTTATATATAAAGTCCAGATGGACACATCATTCTAGAACAATTTCTTTAATTTAATTGATACAGAACAGTGGTGCAAGAATTAAAAAAGAAACCTCCTGCTTTGGTCCCAATTTCATATACTGAGGTGAGTCGGCAGCAACAAGAGCATGTTCACAGAGTTTTATAGCAGCATGAAGATCTTTCAAGTGTCCCCATTTTGGCTCACTCAGCAAACCTAAAAGACAAAGGACATCAGTCAGTTTTGGGCCTTAATGTTCCAGTTATATTTGATCTTAAATTTATAAATTTATGAGCAAGTACTTATGCTTCAATAACCAAGAGTTACCAATTAATCATTTCTTTGCTTTGTCCTGTTTCACCTACCATATTCATCAATTGGGGCATCGTAATCATAACTAGTAATATAGAAGGGCCCACCAGAAGTACGGCCAAAGTTTGTCCCACCAAAATACTGCAATCATCACCAGGCCTGTCAATATGTAGAATTGGACTAGCTAACCTAATAATGAGATATGCACTTGACCATAAAGATTGCTATTTCTGGTAAGACCTAACCATATCTCTTACCCAGCCTCACAAATGCTAACCACATAATAGAAAATGAGACTTTCCCTACATCATTTTAGCAAAAATATATAATTCTTTACATTTCTGGAGCAATCTAATAAAATATTCAGTTGTAAACTATCATTTCAAATGCTAACTACATAGAAAATGAGACTTTTCCTACACCATTTTAGTAAAAATATATAATTTCTTACATTTCCGGAGCAATCTAATAAAATATTCAGTTGTTTATAATTGTACCATATAATAGTTCATCAAGCTCCCTCCACGCTGAAAAAAACGTGCTACTGCAAATGCAAGATCTTCAACAGGTCTGTGAGGCAATGTTTCTCCCCATGAGGTGTACCTTCAAAGATCAACCTAAAAATAAGATGGATTGCTAATAAACTTATAGCATGCAAAAATCTGATAGTTAACAAGAGAGAAAGCTTCAGAAATAAGGTGGAAGAAAATTTTTGGTGATGTTACAGAAACCTAATGGCATATAGATTGAAATGTATGGACTGTAGTAGGAATTTAGAAAAAAAAAGTAGCTCCAAAAGCATGGTTATTCCATCCTACTTATCAAAGCATTCAACCTAAAATCCACCCCATCCACCCCAAAGGTAGAGAGGCCCAACATAAATAAAAAGTCCAGACAAGCCCCATATTTCTAACTAATGAAACACAACACGACTTAAAAATCCTCCACAACTTTAGGGATATATCCTGCAGAACACAAAGTTAAGCAACAAACAGAAAGAACAAATGAAGCAAAAAATAACCCAGTCATAAAGGATAAAAAATAAAACCAATTGAGAAAGGGTGCGGAAGCTTAACTGACTCAAGACCACAACAGACCCCTAACTTAAATAATATGAGATGACACCAGTTAAAATACCAATGCTACCATAATATTAGCCAACTTGGATTTTTTATATAATTGATACCAGAGTAATTGAAGCTATTATCACCAATTTCAAAAAACTCCAATATAAAGCAAGACCAAAATTGTAGTTCCCCGAGCCACAAGGATTTGGCACTCCCTCTATTTTTGACAAACTCAAAATATGTCCATAGGTGCTTCATAAAATTTCCTTTGCCTCCTTGACAACCCTCCCCCTTCCAGAAAAAGGGAAAAGAAAGGAAAAGAGCACAATGAAAGAAGAAGCGAACTATGGGGAGTAAAAAGAAACAAGTAAATCATTAGGCATTATCATACCATCCATCCCAATTTTCTGTCCAAATTGTTGGTTTGTTAGGAGAATTTGGTTTATAACCATCACAGTAGTAACTATTGCATGTATCTATCTGCAACAGAAAACAAAGGAAGACAAACAAAAGAAAGTAAAGAAGAAATAGAGAAACAATAAACAAATATTTGTAGTTTCAAATCTCGGCGTTGTAAATATATTAAAAATTTTAAAAAAAGCAAGGCATGAAATAAAAGTAATAACAACTTGTTGTTTGTTCATAGACTTCACCATGATTAGAAATGCACAAGCATTGCAAAGAAACTCAAACAAAGATTAAAAGGTAAGGGCCTTACTATATCACCCGGAGCATCAGTTTGTTTGCACATCACCCACGGAACCCCAGCACCAAGACCCAGAGCCATGTTAGCAGCCCACTTGACATAATCTTTCCCCTTCTGGCCATATGAACTCTCCATATTTCCATATTCATTCTCAATCTGATAAATTTTTATCCAAGTTATGGAAATCTTTGGGAAAGAGAGTAATTCTTGTTCCAATCTTTGGATATGCATGGATTTGAGAGAGAATTAGAATCAACATGAGTTCATTAGACTGTACGATATTCTTCAGAATATAACTTAAGGTCAAAATCAGTAGATGAAAGGAATGTAATTAATGGATTTCATGGAATAAATAATCAAATCCCATAATGGCCAAGGGGTAAAATGCCCACAAAAAGAGCTAAGAAACCCATAGCTTGAGCAAGGGCAAATATTCTTTTGAGGATGAACAACTAATTTAGTCCCTTAGAAATGGAATGCTGTCATTTCGGTACACAAAATCCCCTTGCATTTTTTTTAATAATATTTTAGTCCTTATGTAAAGCTTAAGCTTTCTGTACTACTTATAGATTGACCATATGTTTAGAGCAAAAAATCAGTACCATTATAAACATGTACAAAATGTATACATGTCTTTGATACAAAATCAACCAGAAGAGAAGATTAGTACCAATTCAAATATAGTCTAAGGGCAAAGTTGTCTAGATGGGTTGATAGTCAGATTGATAAGACCTTGGGCAATTTTAATTTATTTGCTGTTAAATAACTTTAAAACCTTCACATGGAATGATAAATTATTGAGAATAATTCATAGTTGTGGGAATTATTTGACATCTAAATGAAAGTTTTGGGACTTCCTATGTCTTTCCCTCTTCAAGATGAGAATTTCTTCTATATGATGAGTTCAGATTGAAAGAAATGGCCAGAATGACAATTTGATTCCAATTTTGTCCCTGATCCTTGGTACAGAAGTTGAGCCATAGGTCTCATCTAAAAAACTAATCTATATAATGTATAAAATGGAGTTCTTGATTGTAGTACAACCTGCAAGAGGATAATAGGACCACCCTGCCAGGAAAAGAGCTGCTCCTCCCGCAGCAAATCCACAATCTTTGTTACAAAGCGTTGCATCTCCCTCTGGAGAAAGAAAAACCAGAAAAGATGAAGATGCAAAAGAAAGTTTAAGCTGTTATGGCCACTGAAACAAAGTTAAATCTCAATGACCAACAACCAATAGATGACCAAAATTTTGAGAAATTCACTTGTCAACCTCCAGAAATTATTCTAATCTTACCAATATTTGACCAAGATAGCAAAAAGAACTTACTAAAGTATATATATTAAACTCAAACATAAAAGGAAACTTAAAAATAAATTGGTATTATAATTAGTCAAGGTTTAGAAACATGCCACCACTCAAACACATGCAAAAATATAAATAAATAAGAGAAATGAAAGAAGAGAGTACGAGTGACCAAGCAATTTGATGGTTATTCAAATATTAGCATAGGTGTCAACAAACTGACCCTTCATGAAACTGAATTGTGGATATAGAAACTGGCAAAGGTTTGCTAGTTAAATATCATCAGAAAACTAGTATTTTATGGAGCACATGAGTGCATATCAAAGGACTACATTAAAGGTGAAGAAATCTGGAAACACATTCAAAGCATCTTCACTTTAAGGCAAAGTCTTACAAAAGTTGACAGTAATGTTCATTTTGTGTTCTAAACATGCCTCTCATTAAATCCTATTTCAGTGAGAACTAGCTGTTGAAAACAACTAAATTGCATGGAAAACATTTTAAGTTGATAAGAAATCTCCATACTTTTCTAGGTGTTACATGCTAAAATTAACCCAAAATGTTCCATTAGAAGTGTAAAAAATAAAAATGTTCTGTATTTCAGAATCATTAGGGAAAGCAACAAACAGTTTTCTAGTATGCTTGTAATCACAGGATCCCATACCTTAAAAGGTTCATTATCTGTTCGAAATTCTATGCCAGGGACATCACGCAGCCAAACAGGAAAGCCCCTGTAAGTCATTAGCCAAAATAAGAAGGAAACAAAAGAAGATATTCTTTTGTAAATGATAAATTATTGGCCTGATTCAGAGCCAAAAACTGAGGCATTAAAACATTTTCATCTAGTGGCATGATAATGAACACATAGTTATTAAAAGCAGAAAATAACCTTAATAAGTAATTAAAATGGGAAAAAAAAGGTCAGACCCGAAATTCCACTCAGCACAAACGTAAGGACCTATGCGAAGAAGGAAATAGAGTCCACTGTCCCCCACTAGCTTTACAAACTTGACAAGATCATACATTCCTTCAAAGTTATACTGAACAAGCAGTTCATATGAAAGATTAATATTCCAGTTAAAACAAATAAGTCTATTAATGGTAACCATCCCCATTTACTACCATAGACTGGTTGCAAAAGAGTTTTAGGCAGCATACCTGTCCTCTAACTGGTTCATGCCCATTCCAAAATGTATAACTTTCAACCACATCTGCTCCACCTTCCTTGCTTTTTGCAATCAGGTCAGGCCACATCTGACGACATTATGCTACCAATGTAAGAAATGCAATTTAACAGCAACAAATAATAATAATGGGGAAAATTAAAGAGAAAAATAACAGTAAAATGTTCACCTACGGCTTAATTTCCCATTAATGCATATAGCAACAATAAAGACAAAAGTAAGTTTCTTTCTTTCTTGAGGAAAGAATTCCACAACGCAAAAGCTTATCCAAAAACTAAGCTTTTACTCCTAAAATTCAAAAGTCTAGTTCAACAATAGTTAAAAACTTGAACTTCCAACTTGACAAAAAAAAAGTTAAAAAATTATTGTTTTAAGAGTTGAAAAAAAAAAAAACCATAGTTGGGGAAACATTAGAAAGTCAACAACTTGAAAAAAAATAAAGAAAAATCATTGCTGTAAGAGTTGAAAGAAGGTCAAAGGGCTTAAAAGGAGAAAAGGGTACCTGAGGAGTAGCACGAGGGTAATGAATTCCGGCGGAAATGAGCATGCGGCGTTTGCCATCGATGATCAGAGCTCTGTGATCGTAAGTAACGTTGAATGGTTCAAAGAAATTAGCAGCAGTGACTGAGAATTGGATGAAGAGATACAAAGAAAAAAGCCGAAGAAAAGCTCTGTTTTCTGAAACCACCATCTCTAATTACCGAGAGAGAAAGAGAATGAATTTGTTGATTCATAGAATAATGGAGGAAACTAGAAGTTAAGAGAGAGAAGACAAAGAGTGATGCGTGGACGAAGGTGCCACCGCTTGGCAGCTACCGATCAAACTGTATATTGTAAGGCTTTCCTGGACAAGGACAGTTACCTACGTCCGGTCTGATCGGGTCATTGGAAATAAATAGAATAATTTAAAATATAATAAATGATAATATAAAATCAAATTATAAAAATAAAACTTGATTGTAATACAATTTAAAAATTTATTAATAAATATATATAAATTTAATAAAATAATAAAATTTTTAATATTTTTATATTAATATAAATTGTTATACGTAATTTTATATAAAATATAATACAAATATATAAAATTTTAAATTTAATTTTGCAAAAAATTATTAAAGTAAGAAAAAGAAAATCACAAGAAAAAGAAAATTTTTGACCTTTTTAGTTGAAACTATTTTTACTTCACAAAAGTTTCTTAAAAAGTGAATTTTATAAAAGTATTAATATTTTTTGTTATCATGTATGTAATATTACGCTACTGTAAGATTGCAATGTTTTCTTTCAAAAATAATTATTATTTAACTGTTTTAAAAAATAATTACTATTTCCTTACACTTTATAACATTAAATTTTAAAAATGTTATATTGGTGATGGATACTCTTTAATTATTATTTTTATTTTATAAAAATTTTTAAAATATAAAAAAATAATAAAAATATATTATTTTATATTATTTTATTTTATTTTAATTTTTTACCTTTTGATTCGAATTTTAATTAAAAATTAATATATATATATATTAAATATCTAAATTTAATTTAAACCAAACTATAAATTTAAATCAAAATAAATATTTTGATTTCTAATCGATTATTTGTTTTATGAATTTATTTTTCACATCTTAATTATTTATTCCAAAGTGGGCCCAACTCCAACGATTCCAGCCCAAACAAACAAATATCCTTACTTTCCCCTTTGAATTTTAAAATTTCCTGCTCAGTAGCTCACCCAATCTTCGAATAGGCGGGAGATCAGATTCATTTACCCAAAAAAATTAAAGAAAATGGCGGAACCAATGGAGATTTCTTCTTCATCAGAACCTCTCAATCTTCACTCTATTCGCAGGTTTTTTTTTTTCTCTCTTTTTAATACTGTGAGGTAAGTTGTTATATACAATTTTCTTTTTTTTTTTTAATTGTTTTTAATCTTTTTTTGTCTCTTGTTTGTAGCCGAATAAATGAACTCTCGGAGATTCATAATAGCAGTAAAAATGAGGGTGAGAGTGAAGCTCTCTCTTCGGATTCCGAGAAGTTGCTCAAAGATTGCACTTTTCATTTCGAGGTGATTCTCAATTTCTTAAAATTATTTTTTTACAATTTGTTTTTTTTTTTTTTTTTGATCTTTTTGGATTAAGAGTAGGATTTTGCAGAGTAAAGTGAAGCAAATTATTGAAGAATATTCTGATGTGGGTTTCTTAGGCATTGAAGATTTGGGTATGTTTCCTTTCGGCTTTTAGATTTTTTTTTGGTTATTTTTTATGAAAATAAATTGCATATATACATGTACAATTGAACTTAAAGAAAAAATCCATATTTTTATTCTGCTAAGAATTTGATCCCTGACTTTATTCACTGCAACTAGGAGTCCAACATTCTACAATCTGATTGTGCGACTGCTGGCTAATATTGGGTTTTCAATAGGTTATTGTATTAAGTAATTACATCTTTTTCTTGTTTTAGTATTTATTTGGATTGTATTTATGTTGGGGTTACTTAGTTTTAGTAATAGAGTTGGATTTATTTGTTTGGTGAAAATTTTAGGGTTTGGTGGCATATAGAATTTAAAATGGTTTTAGATAATGATAAGGTTTCTGATACATTACGGGATTGTGATAATTTAGGACCTGTTTAAGGTTTGTGATGCATTTTCTGATTACATGTTTAATGTGTGATTAGTAGAATGATGCATGCCTGCAATGCAAATATTTTGAAAACTGAAATAAAAAGTTGAGGGGAAAGGCAACATCATAGGAAAACATAGAAGCTAAAAGAAGTTGTATTGATTCTAGATTAGTACTTTTTTTTATTCATGCAGATGAATACCTGGCACACTTGAAAGAGGAGCTTAATCAAGTGGAGGCTGAAAGTGCTAAGATTTCTAATGAAATTCAAGATCTTTCAAGAAATCACATTGAAGGTGAGGCTTCATCGGCATAGATTTGATTTTTTTTTCACTTGCAATTACTCTTAAATGCTTTTCTTCCTCTGATTTACCTTTGACATCTTGTATTTTTACAGAATCAAATATTCTAGAAGGCAATCTTGAAGGGTTGAAATGTGCATTGGATTGTATTGCATCTCAGGTTGGTTCTCCTATGTTAGTTTACTTTTTGAATTAATCTTGAGGGGTTGAAAGGCATTCAGTTTGAAATTAACTTGGAAATGGGATTTTAACAGTTAGCATTTTTTACACTCTTTTGTGTGATAGGATGTGGAGAGAGTAGAAGAGGATCCATGCCTGGACTCTTCCATGAATGATGAAGATCAATGCCTGGACTCTTCTATGAATTATGAAGATCAATCGAATCTGATAGATGCAAATGAAGAGCAAACGTTTGAGGTTCTTTTGTTTCTTTTCGCTTTGCCGCTTGAATACTGCATTGGGTTTAAACTGATGGGTGAACTTAATAATTGTACCATAGGTTGCTGGCTCTGTAAGCATCTTTATAAGAGTCTCTTTTTCTTTGATGACTACCTAAGTTCTCACTTTTTCTTAATGATCTTGATGTTTGATATATTCAATTAGGATATTGATTATGTCAATATGCTAATGCATGTTAAATTTTTTGAGTAGTAAATGGCACTATTCATTTTACTTCATTAAGCATCCAATATTTTTCTTTATTTGCATTTCAGATTTTGGAACTAGAAAGTCAGATTGAGAAGAACAATATAATTTTGAAGTCTTTGCAGGATCTTGATTCCATGTTCAAAAGGTAGTTCAATTATTCTTGCTTTGGTTATCTGTTTTCTATATCATTTACCTTTTGCCCACTATGTTCTGTTCGTTTTCTTTTATTTTCAGATTAGATGCCATAGAGCAGATTGAAGATGCATTGACTGGTTTGAAAGTCATTGGGTTTGATGGAAACTGCATTAGGCTGCCATTACAGACTTATATTCCAAAAGTAGAGGATCTATTGTGCCAAAAAACAATTGAAGTTATTGCTGAGCCATCTGAAATGAATCATGAATTGCTAATAGAGATTATGGATGGAACCATGGAGGTCAAGAATGTTGAGGTATGACCAATTGTTTTCCCTGAAAAAAGTTGAAATCATCTGTTGTTCTTTCCTGCATCTCTGTTCTTATAGAGAAAGAAATTAAACTTTTGATATTCAATGGATGATAATTTGTTCGTTCATTAAGCCAATTCTTTTTTCTTTTTGGCTCAAGTTAAACAGGCATTAAAAAATAATAATACTTGCTTGGAAAAGAAGAATCATATTGGTTCTACATGTCTTTTTAATTCTTCAATTGTTTTGAAGTGGTTGTTCATGTTGTCCAGCTGTTCCCAAATGATGTTTACATAGGTGATATCATTGATGCTGCAAAGTCTTTCAGGTTTGTTTTTTCGGTTTTTCTGACTTCAAGGTTGAATCCCATTTTAACATTTTTTTGGCATAATGTGCATGTGTAGTAGTAGAAGGCCATCAAAGGGAATATAATTTGAACCCTAAATGTGATTTCTTGGAAAAGAAGAAGTCTACTAAAGGACTATCCTCTTTCCTCTTTATCTTCTTCTTTCAAATTTCAATGTCTTAGCTTCCAACCCTAAACTTACCTGCATCTCTATTCTCAACCTTTCTGCTATCCTCCCTAAATAAAACTTTACAACCATCTTTTTTACATCTATTTTGTCTGTCATTTAGAGGTATTATCAAATTATGGTCCCATCAAAATGATTCATCTATTAGCAACCAAAATTCTTCATTCAGACTTTCGGTGATGACATGCAGTTATTTCAATCTATAACAGCAACCTCTTTGTCCTTCTTTTGGCCCATCTTTCCTTTCTTAGTAGATCTTGTTTTTCCAGGCCGTCACCATTACGTATAAGTTTTAATTATCCTTGTTGTTTCTGTGCTAAAAGTACTGCTCATAGTATGTAGTTCCAGCCACCTTT